>JABSTQ010003885.1:0-27483 GCA_013358835.2 Ixodes persulcatus
CCTGTTCACACATAGGCACTCTATGCCTGTGTGGAGGCTGGTGCTCATGGCCTTAACTGCAGCAAATAATAGCAGTTGACAAGAGCAAACATGTTTTGGCCTTCTACATTAAAATGCGTTGTGCTTTTTTTCTTTTACCTAACGCAGGACGAGAACACCCCACTGGCACCATGTGTCCTCTACAACAAGCAATAGCTGGACGATGCAGACTTTCTTCTCCTTGTTGTGGATCGTGAGCGCTTCTTCTCCGTTTTTAATGCTGAAGAGGGGTTGTGCATGTTGTTGGCAGCATATTGGCTGTTCAGCATCCAGTACGAACGCAAGGCCTTCAGCACGCTGGTTGCTCTGGAGGGGCTTTTTTTTTTTGCTTGAGTGACACAACTCCAAGGACAGTCGTAATTAAATTTTTGAACAAAGTTTGCAGACAGGCATGTGGTTGAAGAGGATCCCGGAGAAAAGCTCACCGGAGGAAAGCTCACCGCGAAACCGGCGGATGCGGAGAAAAGCTCACCGGCCATTGGGCGTGTGCGGAGAAAAGCTCACCAATTTGTTTTTCTTCTTTTTATATGGAGGCTGTTGGATCATGCGTAACCTATATCAGTTTATTAACATTAAAATTCGTCAGCTTAGTAAAAAAGAAAATATCCTTTTTTGTAATATTTGTTAAGCTTATTGGGTATATTGCTCCCAAATTAATAATTGCGGGCGAATGTTTTCTATGGCTTACTCTCTACGCAACGAAGCCTAACTGAAAACTTTATGCACTTGAAGAACAGGAAAGAGTTCGAAAACTTAATAATGTCTGCCTAAAACCTAAAAATCAATACTGTAAATGCCGAAAATTCGAAAGTGCATGCGCAACAACGCGGTGCCTGAAATACTCTTTGAAGCTTTTGTTCACCTTTGAAAACAGGATAGAACAGTCAGTAGGATATCGAGGCTTCTTTCTTTCGCGGACATGCGCGTTGTCTAGCCGTTCGTGCTGGTGTTTCCACTCGTTGCCTTTGTGCGAATAGTGCCCTTCTACTGCGAACCACCCGTGACCTTCAGAGTTGCACACTCTCCGTTGTTACTCGTGACCTATATAATAAGTAGTCTTGTGTAAAATAGCGAATAGGGCGAGTTGGTAAACGTTATACATGATGAAAACCGCTCAAACGACGACGCCGGAGTGAAGACAACAAACACGACAGGACAAGGCTGTTCTCGCAACTAAAGTTATGTTTGTGAAATTAACAGAAAGAAAACAGCGTAGCTGACACTGATTACATCAACAAACACCTACTTATCTATTAGGCACTACAAAATATTTGGAGTTGAAACGGTTCACACACCGCTATTCATATTAGCTCGCAAAGAACAAACCTCTTTATCTGACAGAGCTACCGAAGGCGCACTGTCAGCTGTCAATAAACTGTTGTCTTTTTTTACCAGTGTACGATGTTCTTATTTTATACTTGCGGCTTCATTAATATACAAAATGGGTGATTATTAATTTCCGAGGAATTACTAAATATGCCCAATGCACTTCAAGAATATTACAAAAACGAGGACATACTTTTAATGATGTGACGAATGCGAATTGTGTTAAATTTCCACGTTTGACGCAGAATCCGCTAAGTTAAAAAAAATCTCAGCTTTTCTCCGCATCCGCTCAAAGGCCGGTGAGCTTTTCTCCGCATCCGCCGGTTTTGCGGTGAGCTTTTTCCCGGTGAGCTTTTCTCCGGTGAGCTTTTCTCCGGTGAGCTTATCTCCGATGAGCTTTTCTCTGGTGAGCTTTTCTCAGCCGCCCGGTGGAAGAGATGTTTTGTGAGCCGTTTTAAAAGTGTATAATGCACTTTTCTCGCCAGTATTATCAGGTTAAATTTATTTTTCTTACAGAAGGTATGATTGAAGGGTTTATGGAGGTATGTTTCTTTTTCTATCTTTAAACGTTGGGCACTTTCTGTGATAACTTATGCTGACCTCCTGTAGGTGAGGTGCTTAAACTTTAGCTGTACAAGTTTCTCATCCATAGTCGCCTTCCAGAACTTCATAAATTTCCTTGTACATGAGCAAGAGGATAGCGTCTTCTACTGAAACATTTGCTTTTTTGACGTAGAGTGCGAGTTCATTCTGTGATATTTTTCATTAAATGTTTGCAGATAGCATTCTTTATGTCATGGAATGGCGTGCGTTGTATTTTTCATTTGTCTCTTACGGTTCAATAAATGTTCAATTTAACACATTCTAATTGATATAATGAGCTTCACTTACTGACATACTGCTGTGGTTCAGTCAAGGCTAGACCACCCCCTCTACCATGCTTCCAATTAGTAAACAGATGCGCACAAGGGGACAAGTGATAAGCGAAGCGTGTTTCCTGCAATCCTCTGAGACAAACAAAACATGTCACGTGTTATCCAACCAGGAAAGCTCCACATGCTTCGTTTGTGGCAGCCCGTTATGCTTACAATGGTTCAGCCGTGCAGTACGATGTTTGGGGCCACTGCTTGCTCACTTAGACTTCGAGAAAGGAGGGTGCCGTAACACTACCCAGTTGTCCTCGGGGTTATGATGTGGCTTGCAAGGAGCTCTTTTGTAATACTTCTTCATGAAGTGAGTTGTGTTCAGTGTGACTTATTATTTCTTTATCACGTGCCGCTTATGTGGTGAAGTTGCAATCCCGCCAAGTGAAAAAAGTGTAAATGTGTTCAGTAAACATAAGCTGTAAATCAGATAACAATAATATGAGAATATGCAATACCTTTTATGAATTTTGTACAATTTACTTGTTCTGATATGTGTATTGGACATATCCCTGTCAAATTTTCACTGGGGCTTGTACTTCATTTTACCTTTAGTCCGAGCGCGGCGGAATCCACCAGCCATCCCGGCCAATCCAGCGTTGAGAGAGCATCATGTGACCCTGAACAACCAAAACGTTGCGTGATACTCTCCCGGCGCTGGATTGGCTGGGGCAGCCCAGCATCCACTGGGCCACCACAGCGGGTGCCTATTCCATGCCAAGCACCCTTTCCGAAGGGTGCTGGGCAAGCACCCACCCTTGCCTGAACACCCTAAGGGTGTTAGCCCTGGGACAAACTGGTTTACACCCTTAAGGGTGTAAAAACTTTTACTGTGTAGTATACCCGCTGACTCAGCGTCGTGAAGAATACAATAAATTACATGTAGTAACACGTCTCCTTTTTTTGATGGAATTTCAGTATTGTTTACTAATATAAGAAGTGTCATTGGAAACCGCGACGATCTCGCCTCTCTTATCGATTCATCATTAAGTGATATTGTAGTGCTGACTGAAACTTGGTTATCGAGTACAGTCCGTGACAGTGAAAGTTTGAAGAGTGATAAGTGTTTCAATTTTTATCGTTGCGACAGAACGTCCAGGAGGAAGGCGGGGTTTTAATAGCACTGAATTAATCGTTTGAATCTTTTTACGTAAATGTTGCTACCGCACTCGAATTTCTTTGTGTACGATTACAGTGTACTTATAAAAGTGTTCTTTTGTGCGCCTGCTATCGACCGCCTAAAGCCAATACAGGTTTTTTTTTATTTACATGAAGTTCTGAATGCTATTTGCTCTAGATTTTCTTTAACACCACTCTTTTTGCTAGGCAATTTTAAACCTTCCGGACATTGATTGGTCTGGTGAGTTTCCTTCTGCTGTAAGCTGTTCTTCGCAGAATTTAGACTTCCTTAACTTTTTCTTTGATTTTAGCTTGTCTCAGGTTGTGCTAGAGCCTACCCGAATTACTGATTAATTCGGGTAGGCTCTAGTTCACATACTTTACTTCACATACTTTATTTCCGACAATAACCAGGTTTCCGAATGACAAAGTTTTCTCTGCGAGATTAGTCTTCCGACTCTGATAAACGCGCGCGTAGACTGGTGTGTCCTTCGGCAAGAGAGTCGACTGCTTCCCTCATGGATTTCAAATAATGTTGAACGGCGCCAATGCCGGAAGTCGCTTGCTCGACTGCGGGCAGTCTGTTGTAGATATCTGTTACTTTATTTTCATTGGAACGTTGAATTATCTTAATATCGCTCACATTGTTAAGAAGCCGAAATTGCCCCTCTTCAGGTCTGACTGAACGGGCGTTAAGGTCCTGAAGTAGTGAAAACATGTCGTTAAGTTGTTCTTCCTTAGCGTCAACCTTCGGGGGACCAGGATTCGTCTCGATGTCACCGGACAGAAGCAATTTAATAAGAAATACACTTTCATAAGAAGACACCAAAAGCACTTGTGGGCAAGGAAGTACCAGAAGACAGAGGTTGTTTGTCTTTTTACAGTACAATTATGAAAATGCACCAACCTGCATGAAGAAGCGAAATGGGTTATCGGACTGCATAGCTGGTACATTCCTAAGCCCACTGCAGGAGGAAGGGGGTCGCCAGCTGCTTTAATCTTGAGGTAGAGATGATGCAGACGTCGATGCTGATGGCCTGTTGTGCAGATGATGGGGAAATAGTGGAATCCATGAAGCCGCGAAACGACCACTGGTTGGCCAAATGTAGCCGATCTCGGGCAGTGGCGTCACAGGGCTCGCCGGTGCTGGCATGCCATCGTCGGCACAACCCGAGAATGACGCGGTCAGTCCAGCCCAAAGAACCGCCACGAGCTGCATGAAGAAGCGGAATGGGTTATACGACTGCATCGCTGGTACATTCCTAAGGCCACTCCAATGTCACTGAGTTCACCGTGGAATCTGAGACGGACAGCGACTTTCCGTTCCTCGATGTGCTAGTGAACAGGCAAGGTGAAGATCTAAAATTTACGGTGTGAAAATAACAAGCACACACCTGACGCTACCTCAATTTTGACTCCACCCACCCAACGAATCATAAGAATATAGTTGTTTCGACAGTCCTGCGTAGGCTGTCTACAATCTGCTCGTCGTAACCTGGCAAAAGGAAGGAAACGGAGACCAAAATTGCAGACCTTAAAATAATTGCTACTTTAGTAGCTTCATTGAATGCATCGCCCGACGCCAACGTCTCAGCACACAAACCATAAGCTAGTAGAAGAACGGTAGCCCATCAAGTCGCGCATCAGCGTGCCCAACGTATAGAACTTCCCGATGTTTATAAAATCACATTCCAGCGTGCGATCTTCAAAGCCCAACAATTGCGTGTTCTTCTGTTCGGGAAGCGAGCAAAGCACGCGCCATACGCACGAACATTCAAAATGGCAACTGCCACACGCTCTTTTCTTGAAAGGTATATAGGGGACCTGCGAAACGGTAGTGCGAGAGTTGAGAACCACAAGCTCATGTCCACAGTGGGAAGGTTCGTTCCAAGACCTAAAGATCGTCTACCAAAAAAAAGAGCACATGGCGTGGTTTACACAATTCCATGCGCAGAGTGCCCACAACCTACATTGGCGAGACGCAGAACTTTCCGGAGCGAAACGCCCAGCACAAGAACGACGTGCCGGAAGCTCGGCAGTGAACGCAGCGCCATCGCCAAACAATGAGATACCCTTTACCATCGTATCAACTTCGCAAACGCGCATGGCATTGAAACAGAGCCAAATATCTAAAGAGGGCTTTTCCTGGAGTCATGCAAATTCCAGCACACGCCAGGAAACCTAAACAGGTCCTGGGGGGCTTGCCCTCTGTGTACTCAGCATGACATGTGTGACCTTACGAGAAATTTGAAGAGACGACAGTCTCTATCGCAAAAGAAAATTATTTTTAAATTTATTATATATTTTTTTAAAGGAGCGAATTTTGAATTTGCTGCTGCTCCACGTGATTTCAGTCACCCGTGAAACAAAATAAAAAAACGAGCTGTTTTCGAAATGTCGGCTTTCCTTTGAGGATTTGGTTGGGGCTAGATTTTCCGGACTTTGAATTTTTGCATGTTTCAGAATGAGGATATTGTAAATAAATTACACTTCTCGCGGTCACAAAGCACCTATATAATTCGACTAACAAGGATTTTTCTTGGAACACAAAAACATTTTCAAATATAACTTGTTGATATCTTTATAAGCTACACGCACCTTGTGCTCTATAGAATCTGGTTAATGTGCTTTCGATTATAATTTTTTGTATTACATGAGAGTTTAGAAAAAAGACAAAAACTGATCATATCCGTACTATTCCAAAATGTTTGGTTAATATGTTTTGTCCAACATTTTTACAAGGACATCTAAAAGACCTAAGCAATCAGACGTAGTCTCCACAGTAGTGTATACACTTTAAACATAAGGCAGATTATCGTTGTCAACAGTGAAAAAGACGATTAAGGCTGCGCCCGACATGACCAGTATTTCAACGGACGCTGGAGGATGTCCCACACCAATCCTACATTCCAAGATAAAATCAGCACGATGCACTATCGTTTGGAAATTTTTACACAATAATCAGTTTACAGACAAAGGTACATGTATTCATTTATCATTTAGTTTCGCCTTTAAGGAGAGAGAGAGTGTTGCGATATGACATAATCATGAGAAAAGAAACGTTCATTACGTTTGAACAAATGCGTATATTTCCCATCAGATAGAGCATGTCAAGGTTGGTTCACTCACTTGCGTTTGAGTACTACCAACTGCGACGCGACCCGTTTTTAATCCTATTGTTACTATTTACCATCACTGCGAAACACTCCAGCCGGTCATAGGCAGTTACAAGAGGCTTAGAACCGGTTTTAATCCTTTCCGTTTTCAAGCAGTCGCAAGTTCGCGAACCAGTCATAAGACTTCGTCCTGAGATATGAATATCAGTAATTTGAACAAAGCACACTTGAGGTTATATTGAAGCGAAACTTTATTACGTTGATAGTTTAAAGCATGCACCAATTTGTTCAAGATCCCTGCTCTTCGTGCTTTTTCAGCCCTCTCTCAAGATATTATTTGATTTTTTCCTATTCTAAAAGGTCAGTTCTGAAACTGAAGTGTATAACGAATTATTTGCAATTAACTTCGTTCTCTTCATCGAACAATTAATTTTATTCAACTTGCTGATCAGTTGCCAAAGGAACCATGCTTTTTTATATATATGCATCTTCATATATGAGTAACCACAATTCGTTGCGGTGGAAGAAACGTATGAATATATCTGATTTAATGAATAAGCTTTAGGATACACTGCTACGTTTAAATCTTTTCTTCTAATTAGTCTCAAGGTCTTTAGAATTGCTTAGCATATATTTTCAAGATTTTCAGAATTATGGGCTTCGGTCTAAATCTGATTAAAATAATGTCTAATGTAATATTAATGTAATGTAATGTTGTTAATGTTAATGTTAATGTTTACATCTGATTAAATAATGTCTAAACGTGTCTACTACACATTTATTTGTTGATTAATGTCGTTCGTAAACAGAGCGGTTTTCACCCTTTGTCGTTGTGGAGATAACGTTGTTTACCGCGGATAATAATTAAGCAAACTACTTTGAGAATGTCAGTGTGCTCCCTTGGTCCTCGATATTCCCGGAGGTGAAGCGTGAGATAGTAACTGCACTCGGGCGGACAAGAGGGATCGAGCTTAATTCTTGATAAACCGGAGAGCGACTGCTTGGTTTTTTTTTTTTAACATTTAAAACGGGTAAGTAAGTTGCTGAGAAGTCTTTGAGGAACCATTGTTGAGATGCCATTGAAATGAAGAAAGTTCTGGCTATTTCCATTTCCGTTAAAACAAAATGAAATATACCAAAAATAATTATTGATATGGTTTTCTTTATTCGCTTCATTAATCGTTTGGAGGGCTACCTTACATGTAACTAGTGGGTTGGTATTTTCATAGGAGTGAGATAAAAATTAAAATAATACTCAGTTCGCACTATAGACCAACTATTTTCCCAAAAATGCGATAGTTCTGGCCTCGAATGTGGTCTGTAAAACAAGTGAATAGCAGTAGAACTATAAGTTGTATTGATTAAATGGAAGAAATCAAAGCCTGTACAAGTGTTTTCTCTGCAAGAAATCGCAGGTTTAGGAAAGAGGAAATGGCGCAATTCATCGCTGACAACGCATAATGACTGTGCGTCTACACATCCTATGAACATGAGCTGATTCAATTACTGCCGGGGACTATAAGAAACTAGAAAAGTGTGAATATTAAATTAGCCGTAAAAAAATATGGTAGTCTTCTGAATTCACGGTACAAATGAAACAATAGCTGCTACATATTATATGGCCCTAAACACTACGCATATTGCACCCATGTATGTTACACCTTACTTAAAGTTAAGCCACGACAATCTCCGCTCGGTGAGTAAAACACTAATCTATAATTATAACACTCTGTAGATAAATGTTCACTTGACTACTACCGCACTCATGTGACATAATAACGTCATGTGGCACCATGATGTCATGTGACACCCTGGCCTCATAGGAGGCCGGGACCTCTGATTGCATCGTCACGTCAAGTGACATCATTACGTAATAACGTAATGTGACACCATGATGTCAGGTGACAGAGTGCCATCGTATGGCATCCTTACTTCACGTTACTTTAACGTCACAGGGCGGGTCAATACAGACAACGGACGTAATACCTCATTGCGAGCAGCAAAGGTCCATAATAGTTACTGCTCTAAAAACCTCATCTGCCATCATCACTGATCAACTGTATTCTCCCACTGTTTGTCCCTGAGCAGATTATATTTATTTGTAATAACTTTTTTGGGCTCGCTGTTCGCTATACTAGGTGATAGGCTTAGAGTGCAGGACAAGGTAATCACGCAAAGCCCTTCACTCTTTCCAAATTAACGGAGTAGATGCGACAGAGGAGTCAAGAGGAAACTCGCTTCCTCTGCAGTGTTGACTCTGCTAAATTGGAAAGACCGGAGGGCTTTCAAGGAAGACCTGTTCTAGCACGCTTAACCTGTCACCGGCCATAGTTCTTATAGGGACTGCACCAAGTTTTATGAACTGAAATGTATACGCGCCAGTTCGTTAAGGTACACAGAAGCCCTGATAGGTTACACGTACCGGCTGTTTACAGTTTGCACCCCGCTGCCCGACGCCGAAGCTCGGGTTCGGGATATAAGTCCGCAAACCTTTTTGTGAGGATGGGGTGGAATCAGGCGAATCTGATAGTAATGAGTATGATTTGAAGAATACGGCTGATATAATAACGGTGCTCACTTCTTAATGCCCAAGGTTCCACATTGCGCAGTTACCTCATGAACTGCAGGAGGCCCATATTGCAGTCACTCGAGATCTCGGCGGCTCCAAGTCTCCGGGAGAAGGAGACAGCAGAGTTATCCAGTGTTTCGCGCACATACTGCCGCAATAATTAGCTATTTTCAGCGGCTTATCCACTATTATAGTTTCAGCTTCCTCTACATTGATCTACACGATGGTGATTAAAGCGTTCAAAACAATCCATAGCTCGAGACCCATTTGGAGTCCAAGCTTCTGTACCGAAGAAGCGTCACGCGGGATGTGCCACACGTAAAAAATGTAAAGTGACGTAATTAACAATTTGAGCGCCTGCTTGCGCCCGCTTTTATACAGTTTTTTGTTTTCTCATTTCATTTTGCTTTTATATTTGACTGCTCGGTGATGTCATTGCGCAGATTAGTACACTTTAATTTTAATATTGTCTTTTATGACTGATGAGGAAGGTATAGTTATCCTCTGAAATATGGATATTGATGACGCTTCCTTGTTGACCCTGTCAGCACTGACGCACGCCTGTCAGTGATCCTGCCACCATCTACAAAACGTGGGAACGGTGAGATGCCACTACAAACAATTCGAGTGACGGAGCTTCCCATCTTGCCAGTGCATTGGAAGTGGCGCTGAAAATATTCCGCCTGAGCGAAGTGCGCACCTTCAGTCAACACCGCCTAAAATAAGGAAAACCCGCGCACAAGGTTTTTTGACGTTGCCTCCGTGAAATCGACTGCTACCACATATTAGACACTAGTGCTGCATAAACGTCCGACTGGACCTCTTGTCCAGTCAGTTCGTGGAAGGACGCTCAGCGTCGGGCTAGGGCCCAATTGCTGAGTTGGTGCCGCCCGAGTGTGAGTACGTTAAAGGGATGCTGAACAAAACATTTAAGTGTCTATAATATGTGGCACAAACTCTTTCCACGAGGCAGCAGCCGCCGGTGTGCGCGAGCAGACGCAACGAAATTGACGTCATCTTATCCCCCATTCACGCTCACTGAAATGTTTGGTTCAGCATCCCTTTAAGCGGAAGTAAGGGAAACTGTCTGCAAGTATTGATCATTCTAGGAGGTGGTGCTGCATCAGTTCAATGCAAGCGCCTCGTGGGCTGGCGTGGTATTCAGAGCGCCGCGTGCTCCCAGTTTGACGTTCCAATCTAGAGCCCAGCTTCCGCCAATATGAAAGAACCACTCCACTCGAAGCGCGTGGCCGAGACGATGGCTGGTAAGGGCAGTGCTCGTGCTTTGGGCAGTTTCATATCTCTCCGATGGAAAGTAATGGGCTTCGTTAGTGCGTACTCATTCAGTTTGGCTGTGTTGTGGAGTTTCCCTCCCCTCAGAGCGATAGGAAACTGTCTGCAACGCACCTCGCACCCCCGACAGCCAGCGTCTCGGACATGCGCTCTGAGAAAGTATTTTAGATTCGTGGAGAGTGCACGCTCGAGGTCTGTACTTGCTGCAGCCTTGACGTACTGTACGCTTTTTGAAGTTTGATAGCTACGCTTTCAGGACATCAGTTACGGCGGAGTCGTAAGAGCTCGATTTCTCTTAAGTGTCCAACTCGAGAGAATTAGATACACAATCAAGAAACAAATATAACAAGCATGACGCTGAAATCGCGCGTTTGAAAGAAGCATGCGGGCAAATTGTAGCCGAAGCTACAAGCCGAGAGGACAAATCAAGCAACACCAAAGGAGCTACGTCATGAAAATAGTTGTCTTTTACTCTATAGGCCCTTTCGAAAGTAACGTACCGATTATTAGAAGTTAGGAAGCATTGCACAATGGCGGCACAACTGACATCGTGCTATGTTCAAGACATTCCATAAGATAGCCAACGTGGGAGGAGGGCCAACACTAGGAGCCGATGAGCCATTTAGACAGCGTCGAAAGTGCAACGTCGCTGCATCGCTGCACTCATCACCGTTTTCTGTGTGTGTTTTTGCCTTCTAATCAAAGCAAATGCATGAAGTGAGCCGTGTGGTTGCGGTTTTAGCCCGCCATTGTGCAAGGATTAAACAGCTGTCAACAGAGGCCAGTCTTTCGAAATGGGTGTATATCTATCAGCGACTAAAACAGTTGAGTACGGTTAGTAGGTCTTGCCCGCTCGGTTTTAGTTTGTGTCATTGTGCTTGTATATCTACTCGCGTTTGGTAGCGCTCCGAATTCTACCTGTACACCTGTGGATCCAGAGGAGCGCGCAATACAAGTAAATATTATGATCTGTATTAGGCCTTGAGCAGCTGGAACTAGGCGAAGCCAGCGTCGCTCTCACTGCATCGCCAACCACAAAAGACACTCGCGTTGAAATGAGGATTTCGCAATGGGTTTTGTTCACCCGTCCGCAGAGTCCTAGCTCCACAACTGTCCCACGAAGTGGTTTTAATGACATCGGGGACGGCGTTGTTTTGACAATAATAGACGGAGTTATGGTATGTTGGCATATCGGGAGTTGATTCATCGTGTACTTTTCTAAGCAACGGCGGCTGACCCCTCCCCCCTCCCCCACACTCATACACCTGTATATAAGCCTAATAGCGTGACCCAGACCTGCGCGAATGTGCCCAGAAGCCATATGGTATATACCCATCAGACTTATATGCAGCACTGCATACATCACTTCCTGTTTTGAAGCCGTCTTGTCATTTATAAATGGTCAAGGGCTGTCGCAACCGTTCTATTGTATCTCTACACTAGCTTACACACCACTACTGGAGAGAAGTATGTTGACCTCTGCAACGCAGTTCCTAGAAGCGTCCCAACAAGGGGGATATTTATCACTTTGTATAACGTATATGATGGGATTATGAGGGTATGCTATGCATGGCGGGTGTTCCACAAAAGGTGGCGAGTATTCTCCGGAGTTCTGAACGTTTCATAGAAATGCCACATTTTTCAGGATTTCCGAGTTTGATGAAAGTCAGATGGGAGCATGAAATGTGGTTGCTAATTTCACGAACCATTTATGACTGCAAAAAATAACTGCCAACTTTCCTGAGGCGTTCCGTGGAACAATTTCGTTTCAAGGGAATATCATAAGTCTAATTGATTTGCGCTCCAGATAACCAGGCAACTACCGTCCACGGCGGCATTACGATACATTGTCATAACAAACAGCAATTGAATATTTTATGAATGTAACTTGATGTAAGATCGGTTGACTGGTCGTTAAAAGATGAGCTTAACAACAACGTTTATTTACAAATATTTAAATTAAAGGTCGGTCATCGTCCGCTCATGGCCAGGCCTCGATCGTCCATCTCATGCATTCCTTTTTTCGAGAATTCCGCTTCTACTTTCTCCTCGTCGTAATGCCCGCTTCCATATAATAAGTTTCAACACACTCCCCCACGCAAAAAGACGAAAAGGCTCATGTGCAGTTGCAGTAAACTTGAAAGTTCAAAGAAAGATAATACTGTCCTCCGAACGTCTATGCTTCCCGGAGAGACGCGTCGGTAGCCTGGCGCTTATTTCTTTTTGTCGTTAAGGTTGTTCTGTGTGACGTCATGTCTGTCATTTGCGAAGTATCCAGGGACAATATCTACCCTTTTTTGATCTAGCCATTTAGTCTTCTATTCTTTATTCCATTGAATCTACAAGTGGATTGTGCAGCCTCGTGTATCAGAACCACGGGTTCGCAACAAAACGCAATGTGTACGATGCGCTCTTTTCCGAATTGCCTTTAAGGCTCGCGTTAGGCACTGATGTATCCAGCTTCGTATTGTGCTTCGTTCCTTGTATAGTCTGTCTTGTTTCTTAAATTGTAGGTTTGTTGAGGAGGTCGTTTCACGTTCCAGTTCAAGATGGTTTCATTTATTTGTTTAGTCGCTTTGGCCCGCTTTCGTTTCTAACTCTCTTTTTGCTTTTTCTGACTCTATTCTTTTTATGTTTTAAGCTCGCCTTCGTTTTGAATTTGAGGACTTCTTTGAGTGCCTGCTTTATGCTCTTTCTCGAAAACAGACATGAATTCTTCGCCATTAGCATGTAGAATGTGTTCTTCGCTGAAGTCGTCTGTACGGGGTTGTCGTCCAGTAGCGTATTGGTCACCTTTGCCATTCCAGTTGCTGCGCATCTGTCCTTCGTCTGCTGGTCTGATCCATGTTCTTTGACGAGACAATTGTCGGCGTAGTCTGTTGTCACACCGGTGACAGCTCCCAGTTCACAATTGTTTTTACGTGAGGTCACGTAAGGCTTAGTTGGTCTCACGAGGTGGGTTCTGTTGGAGCTCGTATCTGATGTATTACTTTGTTTAGATAAGTGCAGTTTTTCTTTCTCAACTTGTTCCAGTTTCGTCACCCGACTGATTGACTAAGTTGAGCTTTAATCTTCAGCATTGAGAGATGCCCCACGATGCGGTCGTTTAGTTGCATGACGTATGAAGTAAGTGTACTCTTCTTCAAGTTCTTCAGTGGGTATGAATGGCTCGATATCATCGTCCAGGTTCTCAAGTTCACATTCATAATTTGTTAGCCTCTCAATGATTTCGTTAAATTGTCTGGCTGTCATTGTTTTTGGCATTGCTTTCTCCTGAAAACCAAAGAGATACATCACCTCTGTGCGTAAAGCAGACCTTTGTTGAAGAAGGTGTTCGATATCGGCATCGCTGAGTGTGATAATACCTTGGCGGTCCGTTGCGTTGCTAGATGCCTCGTTCATGTTGTCGGTTGATCGTTGGTACGTTGGCTGTTGTGACCTTTCGTTGAATTCAGTCAGGTTCTCACCGTTTCGTTATAACTTCTTCCGGGTTTCGGCTCCATAATGTAAGAATGGCTGACTGGTCGTTAGTAGATGAGGTCCACAACAGCGTTTATACACAAACATTTAAATTCAAACGTCCGGCATCGTCCGCTCATGGCCAGGCCTCGATCGTCCATCTCGTCTATTCCTTTTCTAGAGATCCCGCTTCTACTTTTTCTTTGTCGGAATGCCTGCTTCCATATAATAAGTTTAAACATACCCCTAGGATTCAATGCAAAAAAAAAAAAAGAAAGAACAGTGTAGATCTGCGGAATAAACTTTATTCGTCTCCAAAAGCATATATTCACTGTCTACTGGCATTTTATGACTGTCATCTGAACTATTCCCAGGATACATTTCGGTGATTTTATCGTTCAGTTTAAATAATCTTTTCTGTGCATGCGCCGAGGCGCTTATATCTAAAAGGATTTAGGTATATTAATAAACATTTTTGGATAATAAAACTACATTCCTATATTTTACATACATCAGTGTTTAAGCCTGATATTCGATTCGTCCAGTTAACATTACGCCAGTGTGAGTTACTGCCAACGCAGCTAGGAGGAAATCCCTTCATCGAGAAAATCGCCTCGAGTAAGGTGCCTGACAATCTGAGCCAGGTTTCGACCCACGTTACGTCCTGAATGAAACTTAACGCTCACGATTGAATAAAACAAATATTTGAAAAGCAAAGGTTTCATTAAAACCTGAATTCTAGAGTTACTATTGAGAACATTTTTAACATCATGTTATGCCTTTCTCAAAAGTAGGCGCCTATCTAGTAGCTGCTGCGAAAATTATCCGAGTGCTCCATTGTTGTGGCACGCACTCCGAGCATCACCCTGACACGTGGGCTGAACCAGCGTTCGGCGTAAATTCGGCTCATCTCGTATGCAATAAGCGTTCGGCAAGCAATCACATCCAATCACACGTTTCCTTCCCCCCAAAAATGGTGACCACCAATGTTGCTTGATGCAATTTATGAAAAGAGTTTCACGCAAAAAGACTACCATCTAGGAAGGGGCGTCACAAGCTATCGGAAAAAAATGTCAACGGGTATCCTAGGAAACAATCATTTCTCGTTAAAGTGTCTATCCGTATAGCCTGATGTGCATAGAGTAATGAACTGAAAAGTTTATAAAAACAGAATAAACAGGTTCTTTTATTTGAATTCGAACAAATAAAATAAAAGAAGGGGTAGCGGTTACAAGAATGCCGTTTTTAGGCTCTGCTTATGGGATTTGATTAACGTTAGATGTGCAGGAGCCGCCACGATAATTTGGGTAAGAAATACTATTTGGTTAATGAACTTTTTATTTAAGGAATTCCACTTTTTGTCGCAGTGTCAGGTTTCTAGGCAATGCTCGCTAATAGCTAGGCCAGTTTAAACAATTCGCGTCAAAGCAATTGTATTACAAATTTTGAACGATCAATTTTCGCGCTTTAGGAAAATTATTTTATATCTAGAAATAGCACCGAAAGACCAGTCGATGATAAGATGCTTCGAAAAGGGACGTACTATTTTATGGGGCTTCACATTATATTGGCAGCGTAAAATCGGTGAAAGTTACAGTCACGAGATAATTAAGATGTGCACAAACAGATTACGTGAAACTTTATGATATTCATACGATGTTAATTCGAGGGTGCAGACGAGCTGGTTAAAACCTCATATCTCTTTAACTATGGAAAGTGGTGAAAGAGGACAGCGGAAACACGAATCTCCAAATTGGGGACTCGTGTTTGTTCTGTCCCATCTCCCCACTCTCCAGAATTAAACATGTCAATTCATTTGATAATTTTTTTTATTTCACCGAAGAGGATTGGGGTGCACTAGAAAGACCGGAGGCCCATTACAAAAAATAATATGCAGCCAACTAAAAAAAAAAACTATGACGATGAACAATGGACATACACACGAGAGAATATTTGGTACACACGCACACAAGTGTGAAGTATGAGAGGGAATGATGGCGAAGTTCTGCGAATACGAAGGAAACGTGAAGCTTCAATACTAAATTTCTTAGTTGTCGTCTAGTCGGTCAGGACTTTGGCCGTTAGCGTGTTTGGTAGCGAACGCTATATATGCTCTGTTCTTATGAGAAAGGATAGTCAGTGATAATAATAATAATACTTTTACCTATTGAGCCCAATAACAGCCGAAGCCTAAGCACTGGTGCACTCGTTAGTCGTAAAACAAAAATAAAAATAAATAAAAATAAAAAAATGTAAGAAATGCAAAACAAAAAATCTGGATTTAAAATATTAGTTTTGAATGCGACCAGATGGTGACTAGGTTTGTGGGGTCATCGTGGAACGTGAGGTGATATTGAACATTTCTTCCAGGTATACGATAGTGCACAGATGAGGGTACTGTGCTAATCTCGAAGTAACAGTGTAAAAATATAAATAAAATACAAGGTGACGCGATCAAAGTCTTCTTGCAAGTTCAGGTATCTGTAATGATTTCAGTACTTCGAGGCCTACGTATGAGTCATGTGAACATCTAAAATGATCAATTATAGCAAAACTTTTTTATACGTTATATATTTTTTGAAGCAGTAATACTAAGACTGTTCCGTATCACATAACAAAAATTATGTTTGGGAGAACTATGCTCCGGTAAAGGGCAGAAATGTAAGATATACAGTAGAAAAACTTTTCCCGAATCGTGAGATTACACCGAGAAGTCTAAATCAAGAGGTCACATGAGACACATGGAAGTTGAAAATAAGTTTGGAATAAAGTGAAACTCCAAGGTTTTTTGAACAGAGTGCACGGATATTGGCCGCTCTTTCTAAGCGGCATACAAAAGAAGTAGGATTAGTCTGGCACGTAAAAAATTAAAAAAAAAAACTTTTTTTTTTCAAAGTTGAGTGTAAGGCCATTTTCTAGACACCGCAAAAATATGACGTTAATATCTTCTTGATGGAGAATGCAGTCACTCAAAGTCAATATGTTTTTGTAGATATTGAGATCGTCTGCAAACTGCGAGAGTCATGAATGATGACCGACGTCTGGGATGTCCTTAACAAATACATTAAAAGAAGAGGTCCAAGTTTGGAGCCCTAGGGTACCCCAGATGGCACAGAAAAGAAGCGTGACTTTACATGAGCATACCTGACACTATTCGCACTTCCAGAAAGATAACTGTCGAACCAAGAACAATAATCATCACTGAAGCCGTACACAACAGTTTATGGTACAATAGCTTATGATTCACATGGTCAAATGCCTTATTAAAGTCGAAGCGCACTGCATCAGTTTGTCCTCGATAAAAAAAACAGTGGGTGCAACGTCCTTTAAGATACCCACACTATTCATCTCAACAGAACGACTATTCATGAAACCGTGTTGCGTATTAGAAATTACGCGCGCAAAATAATGTGTAAAATCCTCATGGATTATCTTTTCGAACACCTTCAAAAAAAAAAAAACAGCGAGCAAAGATATCGGTGTATATTTCCGAAAATCTGTTGTATTACGAGATTCGAACAGTGGAATTTCTGAGCCGTTTTTCTAGGTAAGCGAGAAAACTGATTACTTCAGTGACACATTAAATATGTGTTGAAGTACCGGAGCTGAAATGTCGATGCACCCCTTAAAAATAAAATTTGGTATGCCATCAAGGCCGCATGACTTTTTAGATGAGAGTTGACGAATTGCCCCTATAACGTTGTCAAGACTGATAAAAGGAGGTAGAACGTGGTCTTGAACAGCATGTGAGACGTCTCAGCTATCAACATGGCCGATGAGTAGGTTAAAGAAAAAAATCTTCGAAGTGATTGCACATAGTTTTAGGGTCGGTGAAATGTTTTCCATCTATCCTCAGTGACGTCAGCACCTGCCTATTGGGCGTGAACGTTTTAACTAAACGCCAAAAATCCTGGTTAGGCTTAGAAACGTTGTCTTCAACGTGGTTTCGATAAGATGTTTATCACGGTTGTAGGGAGTTTTATCAGTAGCTCAGCATATTTTTAACCTGGCATAAACTTCGTTGCTACTCGTAGATCGGTATAGACGATTCAAGATTCAGTTCGCGAGAAAGCCAAGGGGGGTATCTGTTTGATCGATGAAGTTTTGTTTTCTTTTTTTCTTTGGTATAAAGCTTTACATTTAGTTCAGATTTGCCTCCGTTAAAGCAGTGAGGGCGTCGTCAACGTAATCTAAGCGAAGAACGTCATCCCCAGTGTGCGTAGCATAAAAACGGTACAAGTCGAGATTAGAGCCATTGGCGTCATCGAACCAACATATGTTTATGTTGTTGACAGGTACAGCTTGCACTTCGAAATTAAGAGAAAACGGGGCATGCCACACATCAACTGAGACAACTGGACTACTGACAAGAGCAAGATTATAAGCTTCATTATTAGTTTAAAAACATCCAAAGCATTACCGCATTCGTTTAGAGGAAGTTCACCGCAATATTCATTATTATAATTAAAACAAAATTAAACTCTGATTGTTTCTTTGACAGCTGGCGGCTAAGGAATTGTTGCTACACCAGTTATCAGGCACGTTAAAATCGCCGAGAAGAACAATAGTTAACTTAGTAGTGTCTAGTTTGTCCGATAAGGTATCCAAAACTTGCCCGAATTCTTGAAAATTAAGAGACGGTGATACATAATATTTTCCAAATAGAAGAGTTTTCGGCCTTCCTGTTTTTACCTCAAGCTATACGCATTTTTCGTAGCTTTCAATATCCAAACGTCGAAGTTCCGTAATATTTTTGCTTATACCTATCAATACTGTATTGTACTGATGGCCTCACTAATTCTGACCAGAAGCTGTATAGTCGCGGTCGCTACGAAATGTGCAGTAGTTCTCAGAAAAGTATTCAGGTTATGAAATATCGCACATAAGCCAGGTTTCCGAAATGCAAAATACATCATAATCTGAAACCACAGTCCGTATGCGCGAACCAGTGTTGTAGCCCAATACTACAGGTGTATCCGATTTGATAGGATTCCGGTACGGGACCTTGGTCAGTGTTAGTTAGGCTGGCGCGCAACCCGAGGGATGCTGATTTCCGTCGAAGGTTGAAAGCACTCCATCCGAAGGCCTAAAGTAGCTGGAGAGTCTACATGTCCCTGAAACGGGGAGGGCGTTGCCGTGGTCCTCTACACCGGACAGACAAGCAGCACGGCTCTGTACACGTCCGAGTGACCTGATGACGTTGACTTGAGAGGTGTGCCGTACTGAGAAACACCATTCCAGCTGAGAAAAAACTAGCACAGTAAAGTGTCCAGTGGGTGTCAACGTTCATGCCCTTAGATATCAGAGTCCATAATTGTCAATAAATTTCCGGCTCCCTTACTGTGTGCCGTTTACAAATCAGGCGAGAAAAAGAACACAGATCGATTAATATTTCGAAGTACGTTGTTCAGTATACTGTTTAAATTGGTGTAGAGCCTCATTAAAGATGTCTTCAAAACTTCAATTGCAACATGAATCATAACAAAAAAGTAATAAAGAGTATATGATAATACTGTAGTAGTAAGCGTAAAAACTTTAAAATAATCACAATATTCTTTCCGAAAATATATTTCTAGCAAGTGGAAAAGCACGTGAAACCTAGGCTGTCCTCCCCCCCCCCCCCTTATTGAGGGTTCCTCCTCACTATTTTTTGATAAATTAGTAGGCAGAGGCATTTTTTTTTCAAAATATTTAAATGTCGGAATTCGCATGAGGTCAACAATTGTTGCCTTCTCTTACCTTGATAACTAGTTTGACGAGGTTTATACTGCTCTGTTAATGCCGGAGTTGTCTGCATCACTTATCACAGGAAGGGGTATGAAACACCCCAAAGTATCAGCGTTTTTAAAACAAAATATGGTTCTTGTCTGAAAACAAAAGGGCTTTAAAAAACCCCGAAGCCGAGGTACAGTGACAACTGATCTGAGCTAGAATGCGAGAACGGCGACCAAGCAGTACAGCCAAGGCAGTTTATCGGGCAGCGAACCAATCAGGTAAGCGCCAGCGGCGATCTTCAGATTCGTGGACGCACCCCCCGAGCGCAATATGTCCCTCCTCCTCCTCCGCCTCACGCATGATAGCGACAATTACTTTTCATAGCGATATGCGCGAATCAGATGCGTGCTCGCCCTCGCCACCCAAGCGTATAGGAGTCTCAACGCGGGGGTGGCCGGCAGTTGATGGAGGGATAAGATAGCTTCCGATATGCGGGCTCTAGGATGGGGCGCTTTCTGCCAGCCAACCCCGCGTTGAGACGTGGAACGTGACTGGCACTCTCGCTATCGGCGCGCTCAGGAACAATAGCGCAACGTGTCGCAATTTTGCAGCTACATTCGTCGGTCTCTTGCGCTAATATTTTTCCGCTGCAGCTCTACAAAAAGAAGGTTAAAAAGACAGAAACATGCGTATTGTGGAGCCCTTTGTGTTTACTTACCAACGATTGAACTAACCATGTCAATCTGGAAAGACAGTAAAACAAATACACAAAATGTAATGATTTATTCGGGGTCGAAGAATTTACTGAACATGTGCATCGTGATGTCAAAATGTCCTGAATATTCCAACACGACCACTCAATACACTGAAAGTTGTACTGATTTGACAAAAAGCGCGAATAATATAAATATCTAAAAAAAGCTTCCGGTTTGTATTATTTTTAGAGTTCGTGCGTAATGCGCGTGATTTGGTCGCTTTCCGATAGAACGAACAGGCGCGTGCTGGGCTAAAGGGATTACACGCTGGGCTGAAGAAAAGTGAATGCTGCAATGGTGTACACCATTCCAACAACCAACCTCAGGCCGTGCTCATCGCCTTCCGTCGTGACTTGCCTACACGGGCACGCCCGAGAAGCACGAGACGCCGCAGTGTAATCAAAGAAAGTGTTCGTTTGAGGCAGGACAATTGAGCGCGTAACTGATGACGTCACATGTCTCTCTGCTCCAAACATAATTCTTGGTAAGCATTTGCCTTCTCAATATCTAACCATGAAGATTTCTTCTATCGTCTCAGTACCAAAAAGCGATAAAAACAAAGCCCGGAATAAAGTTTTACAATCGGCTTTGCTTAGCTAGCAGACGACATAATTACCTCGCGAGTACAGTGATTCTTTCGGAGGGAGTACACGGCCGCGTTGAATGAGGTTGGTGACGACCGACGAAACATCTATTCTCGGGGTCAACTTTCTGTGGGATTTCGGAAGCAAAGAGTGCCCGTACAAAGCATTGATTGACGCTCGAGGTGCGCAAGCGAGCGTACACCTTACCGTGGTACTTGCTTCAGCAATATTTGAGAAAGTAAACACACTGTTAAGCGGAATCACGTACGACGACGACGTGAAGGGTATCAAGCTCGGCGTGCTTGCCAGCACCTGTTTCAAAGTCTTCTTACAGCACAGGTGCTTCAGTGCAGATATGCGTGATCAAACCAACTGTCCGCAACTGATATATATATATATATATATATATATATAGGTGAAGAAAGGTAAATATAAAAACAATGGAATGGGAAACGTTAATAAGTCAAAGATGCGTACTGTCGGAGTTACTAATTCGAAGTTTATTACAACGTTTCGAGCGGGGACCGCTCTTCATCAGGTAACGAGTGTACAGCACGTGAATGTTTATACACCCCTAAGGAGGAGTTAGAAGGGGTAAAGAGCAATAGGAAATGGAAACAACGTTGTCAAATCAGATAGAAGTTCACACAAAAAGGAAAAGAAACCAAAACTTGCAAATGCTAAAAAAAAAAGAAAAACGGTTGGCTGAGAGATTATTCACGCTCGCACAACAAGAAAAGCGCAAAAAAAGTTTTTCATAGAGTCTGGTCTTCAAAGCAGATATAGGTCACATGTGACCACCGACGCGCCCAAATCCCGAGACATTCGTTTGTGCTAGAAGATCGAGGTGTGAGGTGGATTAAAACTTTGGGGGATTTTTTTTTGAATAAGGAGTGGTAGGATGTAACTGTCTATGCCTGCCTGAGATTAACCGCTTGAGCCGAATTTATTCGTTTTGGAGGTTCTCTTCGTACTTAAACGTATTAGGATGTGGTTTGAATATCGATTGTTAAATTTGAAGATCTCCTAGTGTCTTCAGCGTGTGCATCTCGAGAAGCTCAAGGACGGAGAGGATCAGCTCTCCAACGAGCCAGCCGCAAACTAAACAGCCTTCCCGGACTTTCATTAATGCCTTGGTTGAAGGTATTAAACTTATAAATAAAATACGTTTCTCTTTGCTCTCTTTCAAATTTTGTGGTGAAGCCTGATTCCGAAATTCCAACAGAAATGTGCTTGATTGAGTGATTAGAAAGAGGCAGGTGCTTTGAGAGCGGAAGGTAGGGGAGTGTTTTTGCGTGACATTTGTGGTTGTTAAAACGTAGTCTGAAAGCCAGATTAGTCTGTCCGATGTACTGTTTGTTACAGACATTGCAGTGCAGGAGATAAATCACGTTTGACGTGCCGCAATCGTAGCTACCCCTTATGTTCCACGGGAACTCTGAATTTGTACTCGAGACGTTCTTTGTTTCTGACATGTGCTTGCATACTTTACACCTGGGCTTTCGACATGGTCGGCAACCTAGGCTTGCGGGAGTGGTAGTTTTTGATTTTACTAAGACGTCCCGGAGATTCCTGCCGCGTCGATACACGACCCGAGGAGCGGCGGGAAAGATTTCTTTGAGTCGGTCGCTCTGCGACAGAAGATTGTAATTTTTGCTCAGTATGTTGTTGATGTTTGAAAGATTGCCTGTATACGTTAAAATAAGGTTAGACTGTCTGCTTTCTTGAGGACGCTCAATTCGGTTGCCAATGATGTCTGAGCGGTCGAGGTTTCTTGCCTTGCTTATAGCGTCATCGATTACATTTGTTGGATACCTCTGCTGAGTTAGTACGCGTTTCAGTTCCTGAGCGTTTTGTTCAAAGTCGTTGTTGTCTGAGCATATGCGCTTAAATATGTGCGCCTGAGAGTAGGGCAGACTGGTCTTACAGTATCGAGGATGGCAGCTGTTGAAATGGAGGTATTGTTGTCTATCGGTAGGTTTTCTGTAAAGTTTCGTACTTAATTTGTTATTAGCAATTTCCACAGTTACATCCAGGAAGTTTATGTACTCTTGTGATACGCAGTGGGTAAATTTTATCGATGGGTGAGCTAAATTGAAGGCGGCGATGAATTTCATGAGTTCATCTTCAGCACCGGCCCAGATCATGAATATGTCGTCGATGTATCTTGTGTAAAACAGCGGTTGAGTGGGGCGTTCGGCGAATAAGGTGGTTTCCAGTTGTGACATAAATATGTTAGCGTAATACGGCGCCATCTTGGTTTCCATAGCGGTTCCGTTGGTCTGCAGGAAGGGCCTATTCTCAAATTCAAAGTGATTGTTCTCCAAAACCAGTATCATCCGAATCGAAAGGACGTCCCCCTCGATGTCAAGTGTGTGATGAGCGTGTTCATACGCTTCGATCACCCCGGCAATTCCGTCTCTGTGGGGTATATTTGTATACAGGGAAGCCACATCAAGGGTTATGAGAAAAGCGTTATCTGGAATGTCTAGGGGGGCAATTTTCTGCAGAAAGTGGCTGGTGTCCTTAACAAACGAAGGGAAGGTTGGAGGAATATCCTTGATCAGTGTATCGACAAGACTCAAGATGCGTTCGGTGACTGTACCTATTCCTGACACTATAGGTCGCCCGGGGTTGTTCATCTTGTGTATTTTAGGAAGGAGATAATAGCGACCAGGGTTCGGAGTGGGATGGTTTTATGGAGTTAAGAACCTCCTTGGTTATTTTGCCACTTTTCTTCAGATCTACTAATTTCTTTATGATGGCCGTTTCAAGACTTTGTGTGGGGTCTGTTGGTAGTTCGTGGTAAAATGATGCGTCATTCAATTGCCGAAAGCCCTCATCAAGATAATTTTGTCTGTTCATAACAACTATGGAGCCACCCTTGTCTGCAGGTTTAATGATTATATCTGTTCTGGCACTGAGTCTGTTCAGGCACTCATTCTCTGACCGAAAAAGGTTATATTTGGTCGGTCTTTGCCTCTTCACAGCGGAAATGATTTCGCGTTGCGTGATATCAATGTACATGTCGAGATACTTATCTCTTCGTGGATTAGGCGTCCATTGCTTTTCTGGGTTGGTCAGAATCGTCTGGTTAGGATTCGGTTGGCGGTCGTGAAAGTACTCGCGGAGCCTCATGTTTTGTGCAAACTTGTCCAAATCTTGGTACAATTGAAACTCGTTGTAGTGGCCAGTTGTGGGGCAGAAGGTTAATCCTTTAGAAAGGATGTTGGTTTCTTCCCGCGTTAACACTGCGTCCGATAAATTTACTATGTTGCCTCCGCTGTTTTTTTCGCAGTGTCCCCGTGAACGCGCAGCGACTTGCGGCCGGCAGCCAATCGTGTCTAGGGCGGCGGAGTTGTTTGAAGCCAGCGGTGGTTCTGCGTCTGCGACCCGTGTAGGCCCTGGCAGTGGAGAGTGGGCATGGATAGTTGCTTTGGCTGCCATCGAATTAGTACTCATCATGAACGTCGGTTGGGGACATGCGTAAGATATTTTGTCAAGCTCGAGGTTTCTCTTTTTTGTGATCCACAGCTCGTTGCGTCTTTTCTGCTCATATAGCTCTATTTCGGAGTTTTCCTCGCAGCTTAGTGATCCGTCGTTCCTGATCTTGATTTCTGTAGGTGATAGCCCGTCCCAGGCCAGATCGTTGGTTCCGACGTGCAGGATGGTTCTGACGTGCAGTCGGCACTCTCATCCTGCACGTCGGAACTAACGATCTGGCCAGGGACAGCGCCCAGGCAAGCATGGAACGACTCCGCGAGGTCCTGGGCCACATCCGATCCGCCAGGCCAGAGATCAAGCGTATCTACCTCAGCCTCGTCTTACCCCGGAGTGTAAACCGCCACCTGCGCTTCTCCAACCACCGATTCGTAAGGTGGTTCAACGGCCAAGTCAGCACCTTTAACATCGAGGCAAGCAAACTATGCCGCCGATCCTCCGGCACCTTCTTCATTCGCCACGCATTCTCGGAGATGCCAGCACGGCGCGTGCTCGCAGCCGATGGACTACACCCAAACTTCAAGGGTGTAGCCCTCCTGGCACTCCATCTTCAGAACATCATCATGCAAAACAAGGAACAAGGGCCAACCGGATGGAGTGACACCCCACGAGCCACCAGAACCCCAGAGTCAGCTGGTTCAGGAACCCCTGCTTCGCCTAACACAGAGAGGGCTGGCACTCAGCCGACCAACACGATGTCCCAGGATTCGCAGCCGCCCACAGCAGGCTCCCGACGGAGGAACACCCCTCCGGCGGAGGCGAGAAGCCTTTACCTCCTGTGGGGCACCTTTTGTACCTTTTCCGATGCTGTCCACAGCCGTCCCACGTAGAAGTGACTCTACACAGAAAAAGGTACTGTGACGCCCGACCATTCTAAATCCCGAGCATTACTTACTGCACGTAAAGCCGTTAACAAGCGCGTCAAGCACACCATGCACGCAGAGACACGTGCTCTTTACTTAAAAAACAAAACCACTCCCAAAGGTTTCCGTCTATGCCTGAAACCATCATCAGACTCCTTTAACCACATTGAGCATAAACAGTGGAATGAAGTTACTCTTGAGGCCTCACTAAAACTAGACGGAATCACAGAACAACACCACAGATGGAAGGCGGCCGAGCTATCACATACTGAAATCAAGATAAGGAACGACGGGTCACTAAGCTGCGAGGAAAGCGCCGAAATAGAGCTATGTGAGCAGAAAACACGCAACGAGCTGTGGATAACGAAAAAGAGAAAACTCGAGCGGAACAAAATATCGGACGCATGTCCCCGACCGACGTTCATAATGAATACTAATTCGATGGCAGCCAAAGCAACTATCCATGCCCACTTTCCACTGCCAGGGCCTACACGAGTCGCAGACGCAGAACCACCGCTGGCTTCAAACAACTCCGCCGCTCTAGACACGATTGGCTGCCGGCCGCAAGTCGCTGCGCGTTCCCGGGGACACTGCGAAAAAACAGCGAACAAAGGCAACATAGTTAATTTATTGGACGCAGTGTTAACGCGGGAAGAAACCAACATCCTCTCTAAAGGATTAACCTTCTGCCCCACAACTGGCCACTACAACGTGTTTCAATTGTACCAAGATTTGGGCAAGTTTGCACGAAACATGAGGCTCCGCGAGTACTTTCACGACCGCCAACCGAATCCTAACCAGACGATTCTGACCAACCCAGAAAAGCAATGGACGCCTAATCCACGAAGAGATAAGTATCTCGACACGTACATTGATATCACGCAACGCGAAATCATTTCCGCAGTGAAGAGGCAAAGACCGACCAAATATAACCTTTTTCGGTCAGAGAATGAGTGCCTGAAGACTCAGTGCCAGGACAGATATCATCATTAAACCTGCAGACAAGGCCGGCTCCATTGTTGTTATGAACAGACAAAATTATCTTCATGAGGGCTTTCGGCAATTGAATGACGCATCATTTTACCACGAACTACCAACAGAACCCACACAAAATCTTGAAACGGCCATCATAACGAAATTAGTAGATCTGAAGAGAAGTGGCAAAATAAACAAGGAGGTTCTTAACTCCATAATACCATCCCACTCCAAAATCATTCGCTTCTATCTCCTTCCTAAAATACACAAGATGAACAACCCCGGGCGACCCATAGTGTCAGGAATAGGTACAGTCACCGAACGCATCTCGAGTCTTGTCGATACACTCATCAAGGATATTCCTCCAACCTTCCCTTCGTTTGTTAAGGACACCAGTCACTTTCTGCAGAAAATTGCCCCACTAAACATTCCGGATAACGCTTTTCTCGTAACCCTTGATGTGGCTTCCCTGTATACAGATATACCCCACAGAGACGGAATTGCGGCGGTGATCGAAGCGTATGAACACGCTCATCACACACTTGACATCGAGGGGGACGTCCTTTCGCTTCTGATAAAACTGCTTTTGGAGAACAATTACTTTGAATTTGAGAATAGGCACTTCCTGCAGACCAACGGAACCGCTATGGGAACCAAGATGGCGCCGAATTACGCTAACATATTTATGTCACAACTGGAAACCACCTTTCTCGCCGAACGCCCCACTCAACCGCTGTTTTACACAAGATACATCGACGACATATTCATGATCTGGACCGGTACTGAAGACGAACTCAGGAAATTCATCGCCGCCTTCAATTTAGCTCACCCATCGATAAATTTTACCCGATGTGTATCACAAAAGTACATAGACTTCCTGGATGTAACCGTGGAAATTGCTAATAACAAATTAAGTACGAAACTTTACAGGAAATCTACCGATAGACAACAATACCTCCATTTCAGCAGCTGCCATCCTCGACACTGTAAGACCAGTCTGCCCTACTCTCAGGCGCACAGATTTTAGCGCATATGCTCAGACAACAACGACTTTGAACAAAACGCTCAGGTACTGAAACGCGTACTAACTCAGCAGAGGTATCCAACAAATGTAATTGATGACGCTATAAGCAAGGCAAGAAACCTCGACCGCTCAGACATCATTGGCAACCGAATTGAGCGAAATCAAGAAAGCAGACAGTCTAACCTTATTTTAAAGTATACAGGCAATCTTCCAAACATAAAC
>JABSTQ010003886.1:0-63880 GCA_013358835.2 Ixodes persulcatus
AACGGCAAATTGGGGGGTCTAAACCTTTCAATGTTTGCCCGCTCCACAGTTCGTAATTGTTTATTGTGGCTAGAGTCTGGTACGTGCTCTAGGCTTTGTGTATGTCTAGAGTCAGCGTTAAAAAGTTCCACCGAGTGTTCGCGATTTTTGTGTGGGGGTCTGTGTGGGAGCGCACCGGTCGTACAAATTTGTTCCGCTC
Organism: Ixodes persulcatus; assembly: GCA_013358835.2. NCBI lineage: Eukaryota > Metazoa > Arthropoda > Arachnida > Ixodida > Ixodidae > Ixodes > Ixodes persulcatus. Next base: position 200 of record JABSTQ010003886.1, read on the forward strand.
TGTGAAATGTGGCGGGCTAGGTCTGGCTCACCTGTTTCTGCGGCAAGTGGTGTCAAGATTTATGTTCCTGCGGGATCAGGGGGATCCTTTTCTGCGGACTGTATTACAAGTTAGGCTCCGTAATGCATTGTCTGAGTTTGTTGTGTCCTCGAGTGATGTCAGATGTACGCGGGTTCGAGGTTTTCTGCGCGAAGTGATTTTGGCTTTCCATTTTCTCAAGGTTCGATTTTCGTTGGAGTACTTAAGCGAAGTTACACGAAAGCGCCTGTACAAAGACTTAGTTGAGGTGGCCTTCCCGTGCCCTTGTATCGGTCTCTTTTTTGCGAGGGCCCGGGCCAGGATGTCCTCAAAAGGGTTAAAGGGATGCCAGTACGACCAGCCGTGAACTCTTTCTTTTTTCAGCTGCACACCGGCACGCTTCCCGTTAAGCCCTGGCTTGAGGAAAAAGGTATTTTTGTTCCTTGGTCGATTAACTGCCTCTTGTGCCAGAAACCCGAGAGTATCGATCATATATTCTTGGACTGCTGGGATGCGGTATTTCACTGGGATATTATGCAGCGTACTTTAAAAAAGTCTCCCAGTGTCACCCCATGGCATCCGTTTTCTTTCTGTAGAAAGTGATGGGGGTGTTCCCTACGACATGTTGATGGCCTTGGCCCTGCACAGCATGTGGAAATCGAGGATGGCTGTGCGACATGCTGACCTCGATGCTCGCCCCGTGCGGGATTACTTTATCGAGCATATTGTTCACTTAAAAGAATTGTATAAAGCACAGAGTGAGCAGCCTGAATGGATGCCAGTGTTAGACAGTCTGGTCGCCCTGAGAGTTTTTTAAACCATGTGCGCCGGCTAGGTCGTGCCGGGTGCTTTTAACCTTCTAATTTTTGTGTGATTGTTGAACTACGTTTATGTGCCAAACCGGCAATAAAGAAAAAAAAAAAAGAGAGTTGTATAAAGCACAGAGTGAGCAACCTGAATGGATGCCAGTGTTAGACAGTCTGGTCGCCCGGAGCGTGTTTTAACCATGTGCGCCGGCTAGGTCGTGCCGGGTGCTTTTAACCTTCCGCTTTTTGTGAGATTGTTTAACTACGTTTATGTGCCAAGCCGGCAATAAAGAAAAAACAAAAGCGCAGTGGAAGCGTGCTGGGCCCATAACCCAGAGGTCCGTGGATCGAAACCACGCTCTGCTACGGCAACTGTTTTGTGGGTTTTCCAGGTCTTTAATTAAAAGTAAATTGACTGCATCTATCGCAATTATTAAGATTTTTTTTTTGTTTTAATTAACTTGATATATTGTGATATTATCTTTTCATGTCTGTATCCGCATTCCTCTCGAGAGTGACCTCTACTTACACCCAAAATCACAGCAGAGTGGCGCAGTGGAAGCGTGCTGGGCCCATAACCCAGAGGTCCGTGGATCGAAACCACGCTCTGCTACGGCAACTGTTTTGTGGGTTTTCCAGGTCTTTAATTAAAAGTAAATTGACTGTATCTATCGCAATTATTAAGATACTTTTTTTTGTTTTAATTAACTTGATATATTGTGATATTATCTTTTCATGTCTGTATCCGCATTCCTCTCGAGAGTGACCTCTGCTTACACCCAAAATCACAGCAGAGTGGCGCAGTACCATTCTGTTTCCGGCACCCGATTGGAGCGGACGCAGAATGGCTGGCTCCCACGGAGCTGCGATAACGGCCGATGCCGGCCGCGGTGACTCGGATTCTTTTGCTGAGAAGGAATATCGTATTTCTTTGCCCCCCTTGCCATCAGGTGAAGCAATGAAGAAGGCAGTTGTTCTGCACTGCGATATTGCCGGAAGACCGTATCGCATTGAGGATTTTCGGCGGCCGCTGGAAGAACTGGGTGTCATCAGGGAAGTGGCTGGCATTGGGGCATACCAAATGTCCCACGTCTGGCTGCTCAAACTTCATACCGACGTGGCCAAGCTCAAATTGGTGGAAGCGGGGCGGCTCGTGGTCAAAGGCCGCACATGCCTCGTCGTCGACCCAGTCAGGCAGGAAGTTCGACTGAAACTTCACTGGGTTTCGTTCGACATCTCAAACGAGGACATCCGAAAGGCCTTCGCGGATTACGGCAAGGTAAAGGACGTTTCCTTCGACCGGTGGAAGGTGGCTGGCTTTGAGGGGGCCGAGTCCACCACCCGGATGGTACGCATCGTACTCCGGGAGGAAGTCACCCTCGAGCGCCTTCCGCACCAGTTGCGTTTCGGAAGCGGCACGGTCCTAGTCGTGGTGCCTGGACGAGCTCCGATCTGCCTTCGGTGCCGCAAGACTGGGCATATCCGGCGGGACTGCCGGGCTCCCAGGTGTTCTGAATGCCGAGCCTACGGGCACGAGCAGCAGGACTGTGTGCGCTCGTACGCACGAGCGGTACGTGGTGCGGGTGATGACCAGAATGACCTCCTCATGGACGAGGAGGAGGCGGAGAGAGCGGCGGCTCCCACTGCGGCCTCGACCGAGCAGCCCACCCCGGTTGACAAGGACGGCCGGCCAGACGCCGGCCCGAAGGAGGCGGGCGTCGAGGGAGCGAAGCAACTGGAGACTGCAGCCTCTGCTCCTGCTGTTGAAGACTTGTCGACGTCTTTAGCGCCAGAAGGCGATGCAAGGGACTTTGCCGCAACGGACAGCGAGCCCGCCGTCTCCGTCTCTGAAATGGACCTTGACAAGACTGCCGTGAAGCGTCGCCATGAAGGCGGTGCTGAATTATCTCAGGAACGGCGGCTACGACAGCTCGAACGGAAGTGGAAGGTGGTGCCGGGGTGGAAGGGCAACGACGGTCCGCCGCGGTCTTCGTCACCGCATTCCCGCGAGAAACTGTCACAATAGGCCACCACTGTGCGAGAGGACCGCCGTGTATGAAGACGCGTCAAAACGGTAAGCTCCGTGCGCTCTGCCTGGTCCCACTTCACGATAAACACGCTCGAAAAGACTGTACGTATAGCGACCTTAAATGTACGGGGGCTCGCTGAGAGACGAAAGCAAAGGCAGTTGTATCGTCTAGTCATAGAGCAGGACCTCGATAAAGTCGCTTTGCAAGAAACGAAGGTCGAAAGAGAGGACCAGACAGAGCGTATGGTGTGGCCTTTTACTGCAAGCTATTGCGTGTGCGTCAGTCATGCGGTAGGAACATCGGCAGGGTGTTTGTTATTAGTTCGCGCGAGCCTGGGAGCGGATGTACAAAAGGTTACGACCTCAGAATCGGGTCGACTGATAGTTTGTGATATGACCGTTTTGTCGCACGAGTGGCGAGTCATTTGCATTTACGCGCATAACACAGCCGAAGAGCGGAAAATATTTTTTGAAGATATTCGGTCTTTCGTTGAAACGGAGCGTATAGTCATCTTTGTTGGCGACTTTAACTGTGTGCTTTCGGCACGAGATAAAACGAGTACACTTCCGTTTAGGGACGCGAGTACGGTTGTTTTAAATGAAATTGTAAATTACTGTGGGTTAGAAGATGTTGGGGACTGTTTGGGGGACACTAGAAATGTACCATATACTCACTTTCAAGGGTCAAGTCATGCCCGTTTGGATAGGGCATATATTTCATCAGAGATTATTCCTCAGTGTAGCGAATATCGTGTGATGCCAGTGTCATTTAGTGATCACTGTTTAGTTTTGTTTACACTTGCAAGCGCCAAGGAAAAAAGAAAAGATTTTTGTTGGGAGCTTTGGAAATTAAATAGTAAACTCATGAGGGACGATGATTTTATGGCCGCTGTCAAGGATAGCTTAAGAGAAATCTTCAAAGGGGAAGTGAATGACTACGCTTTAAAATGGGAACAGTTTAAGCAAGAAATTAAAATGAAAGCAATGGAAAGAGCGAGCGCGATAAAATATAAAGAAAGAAAACTAGAATCGCTTCTGCGCAGTAATCTGGAGTTACTTATCGGAGAAGAGAGTCGTTCGCCTGGTGTGTATAAAGATGACATAAGCACTTTGAAATCTAAGTTGGAAGTTATTGATAAGGAGCGGTACCACGGAGCACTCGTTAGAGCGCGGGCAGGAAAGTTGTTCTGTGGGGAAGCGCCGACAAAAAGAGCTCTTGGGGCTGAGAAAAGGTACTATCGCGGACAATATGAGCTGAAACAGCGCTCTGGCCTGTGCATGGTACTACCTGCACCGCCTGTCGCATCGCTCCGTAAACACGGCGCATCCTGAGGCCGAGATAAATTCTCACTTGCGCTCACTGCGCCGCTGCGCTCTTCCGGCCGTCTGCTTGCGAAAATATTGGCCGACGGAACCACCATCGCGATGCGTGTGCCGTGCCGCCCAATGTTCACGTTTCCAGCCAACATGCATTTCAGCGCAATTCAAGAAAGCGCCGAAGTGGAAAATGCGTTGTCACGCTCCTATCTCCTCGAGGAGCGCTGCCCTACGAAGCCGCCTTGGCCCCCAAAATGAACCAATCTGAATATCATTAACACGTTTGGAGGCGCATCAAGGTAGCCATGTCACAGCGTCCCTTCCACCGCGCCACTGCCTACAAATTGTGGAAAGCAATGGGAGGTGAATGGGAGTGGCTTCGGGCCGAGCCAGACTTCGTGGCCGCGCTCTATGATTTCTTACCAGAAAGGATCAAAGCCGTTGTCGCGGGTCAAGGGAGAATGACGCGGAATTAACTTATTGTGTAAGTTTTACTGCGCCTCAGAAACCCTTGAACCGAACTTCTGCCGATTGCAACAAAGCTTGATGCTACGGTTGCGACACTGTTTGACGCCGTTAACCAGCGCATACTTTTGTGTGGTGCCTCATTAATACGGATCTTCTTGTATAGTGCAGTTGATCCTCCACACCGACTATTAATCTTTTGTGTCTGACACTGTCCTCTGCGAATATTTTTTCGATTAAATTTCAAGCCCCTTCTCCTGGCAAATATATGACTGTCGCACTTTATTTAGACTAGGAATTTGTAAACAAAAAACTGGTGTCTTGTCAGCAACTTGCTTTGTTTGAAACAAGCACTTGGGCCCAGTAATAAAGAAATACTATATTTAAACCTTTTCATACCAATCAAGGTTACAAAAACTTCTCAGTTACGTGTATGCTTACCGTCTTTTTAAACAGCTGTGATCAACGAAAAAGCAAAAAAAAAAAAAGTAACTACTCAATTGGAGCCGGACTAAGTCCGGTATACAGATGTTGGCCTATATTTTACGATGTCCTACTTTGTGCATGCACTTAGTCAAACAAACCCAACCTGCCACGTCATTGATGTGACTTTCAAAAACGATAATCGCCGCTGCAAAATACGATACTTAAACATTTGTTTTTCACCAGCCATTGTTTTTTCTACGTGATTCTACGCGATAGAATAAAGTAAATCAGTTCCAAAAGAGGAACGACAAGTGTAATCTTTTGACCCCCCCCCCCCCCCCCCCCCCCTTCCCCCCTGCCGCCCTACCGCACACATGCCCGCTGTCGCACCCACCGTCTCGCTAGCAGACGGCCGGAAGAGCGCAGCGGCGCAGTGAGCGCAAGTGAGAATTTATCTCGGCCTCGGGGTGCGCCGCGTGTGCGGAGCAAGGCGATAGGCGGCGCAGGTTGTACCGTGAGCCGGCCGGAGCGCTGTTTCAGCTCATATTGTCCGCGATAGTACGCTAGGCGCAACGAGATTGGCGAAATCGAATATCGTGGGGCCGTTACAAGAGATAGCGCAGAAATAGAGAAGGCTTTTTGTGAGTTCTACAAAAATTTGTTTTCTCACCGATCCGTTGACTTGGCGAATTTTAACAGCGAGTTTTTGCGCCTATTACCGTGGTTAAACTGTGAAACAACTTCCTTTTTAGAAGCTGAGATTACCGTTGATGAAGTCGAAAATGCTATTGAGCATTTGAATCCTGGAAAGTCGCCCGGCCCCGATGGCCTAACCGCGGCCTTTTACAAGGCGATTAAGCATGAGGTTAGTCCGGTACTGTGTAGGGTTTACGCTGAAGCATATGAGCGTAAATTACTACCGCCGTCCTTTTGTCGTTCGCATACAATACTCATTCCCAAAAGCGAGGACAAAATAAAACTCAGGCAGGTGTCGGCGTACCGCCCAATCAGTCTAACAAACGTTGATTATAAAATATTTATGAAAATTTTAGCTAAACGCTTGCAATCAGTGATAACAGACATAGTAGGGCCTCACCAAACGTGCGGAATTAGAGGACGGACCATAGTAACGAATATTCATGTCGCCAGAAGTGTTCTTGAGTGCTGCGACTGTATGCAACGCGTGGTAGCAATGCTCCAGATTGACCTGAAAAAAGCATTTGACTAGGTGTCTCACGAACTTCTGTTTAACATGCTAGAACACGTAAATGTCGGCACACTACTGCTTGAGGGTGTGCGCATGGCGTACAAAAAGTGCTCCACGAGTCTCATTATCAACAAAGTTGTCAGTGAACGCATTGAAGTGTCCCGTTCTGTTCGCCAAGGTTGTCCCTTATCACCCCTTCTTTTTTGTATCTACATAGAGTCTTTTTGTTTAAGTATAATTAGATGCAAAAGTATTAGTGGGTTTAAACTGCAATCGTGCGAGGTAAAATTGTTATCTTACGCCGATGATATCGCTATATTTTGTGTCGATAGAGGTGGTATACGCGAGGCAGTGAAGTTGGTGAAAAAGTTTTGCAGATTTAGCGGTAGTGCTGTTAATTGGCACAAGTGTTTAGGTTTTTGGCTTGGAGATTGGGATGCCAAGCCTAGTATATTCGAAAACGTGAACTGGGTAACTACACCAGTCAAATACTTAGGGATCCCGTTGGAAAATTATCGCGACAGTGACCCATACTGGCGAGGGCAGGCTGTGGATCTTCGAGAGAAAACGGACAAGTGGAAAGGGAGGGATTTGTCGATGTTTGCGCGTGCCACGGTGTGCAATTTGTTCTTTGTATGTAAACTTTGGTATGTGCTTCAGGTCTTGCACTGCTCGCGTATCAACGTGCAGAGATTGCACCGTGTTTTTGCTGTTTTTATCTAGGGATCCACCTGGGAAAAAACAAGCCGCACGAACCTTTTCAGGCGCGTGCGTGCTGGGGGACTCTCCCTGGCGCACCTATTTTTGCGGCAGGTTGTAAACCGCTTTATTTTTCTTCGTGATATCAATGAACCCTTTTTGCGCACAGTGTGTCAGGTGCGCCTGGCCAGCTCATTGCCAGAAATTGTTGTTTCTTCTGTGAGGGCATGTGAAGGGGGAATTTATGGCTATTTTCGGGAAGTGGTGCAAGCGACTCGCTTTTTGTGTACACGTTTTTCCTTAGAATATCTGAGCGGTGTGTCTCGGAAACAATTCTACAGAGACGTTGTTGATGTTTTCCTCCCGGTTCCGTTGTATAGGTCTTTATATGCCTCTGGGAAGGGGCAGGATGTCCTTCAGCGAGTTAAGAAAATGACAGTTCCGCCGAGTTTTAAAACCTTTTTCTTCAAATTACATACTGGTGTCCTGCCGGTGAAGACGTGGATGAATGATAAGGGTCTGTTTGTACCGTGGGAGGTAAATTGCTTACTGTGTCGAAAACCGGAGACTGTAGAACACGTCTTTCTTGATTGTTGGGATGGAATTTTCTTTTGGGACGTGCTGCAACGCACACTAAAAAAGGAGTTCCCGTTGGATCCACAGGGTAGCCGGTATCTAAGCATAGAAAACGATAATAGTGTCCCTTACGATCTGGTAATGCTTTTAGGCCTACACAGCATCTGGAAATCGCGCATGGCGGTTCGACATGCAGAGGTTGATGCTAGGCCGGTTTCTGATTACTTTTGCGTTTCTTTGCGCAACGTCATTGAGGTGTGGAAAGCGCAGGAGTGTTGCCCGGACTGGGTGCCTGTTCTAGAAGAAGTGCTGCCTTTGAAACCCTTTTAACTGTGTGTATATATGTGTATATAGTGTTCGTTTAACCACCAAGTCTGCTTTTATCATTCTGTATCTGGTTTTGCTGACACCCATACCTGGCAATAAAGAAAAAAAAAAAAAAAAAAAAAAGCAGAGTGGCGCATATATTGTGATATTATCTTTTCATGTCTGTATCCGCATTCCTCTCGAGAGTGACCTCTGCTTACACCCAAAATCACAGCAGAGTGGCGCAGTGGAAGCGTGCTGGGCCCATAACCCAGAGGTCCGTGGATCGAAACCATGCTCTGCTACGGCAACTGTTTTGTGGGTTTTCCAGGTCTTTAATTAAAAGTAAATTGACTGCATCTATCGCAATTATTAAGATATATTATCTTTTCATGTCTGTATCCGCATTCCTCTCGAGAGTGACCTCTGCTTACACCCAAAATCACAGCAGAGTGGCGCAGTGGAAGCGTGCTGGGCCCATAACCCAGCGGTCCGTGGATCGAAACCACGCTCTGCTACGGCAACTGTTTTGTGGATTTTCCAGGTCTTTAATTAAAAGTAAATTGACTGCATCTATCGCAATTATTAAGATATTTTTTTTTTGTTTTAATTAACTTGATATATTGTGATATTATCTTTTCATGTCTGTATCCGCATTCCTCTCGAGAGTGACCTCTGCTTACACCCAAAATCATAGCAGAGTGGCGCAGTGGAAGCGTGCTGGGCCCATAACCCAGAGGTCCGTGGATCGAAACCACGCTCTGCTACGGCAACTGTTTTGTGGGTTTTCCAGGTCTTTAATTAAAAGTAAATTGACTGCATCTATCGCAATTATTAAGATATTTTTTTTTGTTTTAATTAACTTGATATATTGTGATATTATCTTTTCATGTCTGTATCCGCATTCCTCTCGAGAGTGACCTCTGCTTACACCCAAAATCATAGCAGAGTGGCGCAGTGGAAGCGTGCTGGGCCCATAACCCAGAGGTCCGTGGATCGAAACCACGCTCTGCTACGGCAACTGTTTTGTGGGTTTTCCAGGTCTTTAATTAAAAGTAAATTGACTGCATCTATCGCAATTATTAAGATATTTTTTTTTTGTTTTAATTAACTTGATATATTGTGATATTATCTTTTCATGTCTGTATCCGCATTCCTCTCGAGAGTGACCTCTGCTTACACCCAAAATCATAGCAGAGTGGCGCAGTGGAAGCGTGCTGGGCCCATAACCCAGAGGTCCGTGGATCGAAACCACGCTCTGCTACGGCAACTGTTTTGTGGGTTTTCCAGGTCTTTAATTAAAAGTAAATTGACTGCATCTATCGCAATTATTAAGATATTTTTTTTTGTTTTAATTAACTTGATATATTGTGATATTATCTTTTCATGTCTGTATCCGCATTCCTCTCGAGAGTGACCTCTGCTTACACCCAAAATCATAGCAGAGTGGCGCAGTGGAAGCGTGCTGGGCCCATAACCCAGAGGTCCGTGGATCGAAACCACGCTCTGCTAAGGCAACTGTTTTGTGGGTTTTCCAGGTCTTTAGTTAAAAGTAAATTGACTGCATCTATCGCAATTATTAAGATATTTTTTTTTGTTTTAATTAACTTGATATATTGTGATATTATCTTTTCATGTCTGTATCCGCATTCCTCTCGAGAGTGACCTCTGCTTACACCCAAAATCACAGCAGAGTGGCGCAGTGGAAGCTTGCTGGGCCCATAACCCAGAGGTCCGTGGATCGAAACCACGCTCTGCTAAGGCAACTGTTTTGTGGGTTTTCCAGGTCTTTAATTAAAAGTAAATTGACTGCATCTATCGCAATTATTAAGATATTTTTTTTTGTTTGAATTAACTTGATATATTGTGATATTATCTTTTCATGTCTGCATCCGCATTCCTCTCGAGAGTATCCTCTGTTTATACTCAAAATCACAGCAGAGTGGCGCAGGATTCCACTTCCGGCAGCCGAAGAGATCGGACGTGTGTATCATGAGCTCCGTAGGAGCGGTGACAGCGGCCGCGTCTGGCCGTGGTACTTCTGCTAATTCTTCCTCTGGAAACCCTGACGAGTACAAAATTATTTTGCCTCCCCTGCCAGACGGATACGTCGCCATGAACTGTGTGTTTCTGCACTGTGACGTGAAAGGCCGGCCATACCGGATTCAAGAGTTCCGCGACAAACTGCTGCGGCCGCAAGTGCTGAAAGATCTGGAGTCGGCGGGACCGCACCAGATGAACCATGTCTGGATGCTACGACTGGCTTCGCTTGCAGCAAGGCAGAGGTTAGTGGACGCTAAAGAACTAACCGTGAAAGGGGGGCGGTGCCTCGTAATGGACCCCGCCAGGGTGGAAGTCAAGCTCAAGCTGCACTGGGTGTCCTATGACGTGCCAAACTGTCACGTAAAACAGGAGATGGAACGGTACGGCAGAGTGACTGACATAACGCGGGACCTCTTCAGGGAAAAGGGTTTTGAGGCGGTCCAGTCAAACACCCGGGCGGTACGCCTGACTCTCAAGGACGGTTGTACCGTCGACAGCCTCCCCCACGAAATTCGTCTGGAAGGCTGCAAGGTCCTCGTCGTTGTGCCAGGACGGGCCCCACTGTGCCTCCGGTGCAGGCGTACGGGCCACATCCGGCGAGATTGCCGCGTCCCTCGCTGTACGGACTGCCACCGGTACGGCCACGCAGCAGAAGACTGCGTCAAAACCTACGCGTCTATCGCCCGTGACCGCAAGTCGGAGGACAACACCGACTACGTCATGGACGACGCGGAGGCAGAGGAAGCCGTCGGAGGGTCATCGCCCGTCACCCTGTCATCGACGGAGCCTAGTAGTACGCCCGCGCCCAGCAACGACGGCAACCCTGACGCAGCGTCCTTCGTGCGCAACTCCGAGGAGAAATCCGAAGCGCAAGTCACGCCTCGCGATGACACTAAGGAGCGCCTGCCCCATGAGCCAGCACTTTCCGGATGCGGTCCGTCGGCAACGAAGCCCGGCCATCCCGGCGGGCTAAACAGCGAGGCCGGAGGGGAAGAGTGCCAGGACGCAGACATGGACTCCACTCTCAAGCGACCGAGGGATCCTGCGCCAGCACCAGCTGCAACCGTCGGAACGGCCGCCAGCGGGTCGCCTGTGCCAGGAGTCAAGAAGTTTCGGGTCGTGGCGAAGCCGCGTGTCCCGCCGGACGATCGTCGCAGAAAGGATTCCCTGTGAGTCCTTTCGGGCATAACCGGCAGTGCAAGCGTCAACCGCATTTTTGATTCCATCGGCTTTTTCTTGCGCGAGCGTCCTTTTTTTTTGTGTGTGCGAGCCTACCTTGTTCTCCGTCTAGCCTCCCTTTCAACCGTTCATGAACCTTGAACGATCTTTACGGGTGGGCACGTTAAGCGTGCGCGGCTTATGTGCCAGGCGTCGCCAATACCAGGTAAACCGCTTGTTTATCGAGAATGACCTGGACATAGTCGCGGTTCAGGAGTCGAAAATGGAAGGCGAGGCCCAGACGGAAAACATGGTACGGCTTTTTGAAGCGAGGTATGACGTGTGCGTCAGCCACGCTAGGGGGACGTCGGGGGGTTGTCTTTTATTTCTAAAGAAATCTATCGGGACCGTCGAACAAGTCGTTAGTTGTGATTCGGGGCGCTTTGTCTTGTGCGATTTTATTATTTCCAAGTACAAATTTCGTGTGCTGTGCATCTATGCCCCTATTAAGACTAAGGAAAGTTTATTTTTTTTCGAGTTTATTGAAAAGTATCTTCAAACTGAGCGATTAGTTATATTATTGGGCGATTTTAATTGTGTGTGCGCGCCGCAGGATAGGTCAAATAGCGTGAAGTTTCGGGACGCGAGCACGGTGTTTTTGTGCGACATGCTTCAGCAGTGCGATTTAGAAGACGTTGCCCATTGCGCGTCCCGCGGTAGGGGTTTAAAGTATACGCATTTCCAAGGTGCAAGTCATGCACGCTTGGATAGAGCGTATGTCTCCCTCGACCTTGTAAGAGCGTGCAAGCAATACGCCGTTGATCACGTGTCATTCAGTGATCATTGCCTTGTTTCTTTTTTAATTTGTTCCTCCAAAGATACGCCTAAAAAGTTCACGTGGGATTTGTGGAAATTTAATTCCAAACTTCTGGAAGACGAGCTTTTTGTACAAGCGGTCCGAAAAAATCTTGAAGATTCAGCGAACGGAAAAGGGCAAGGATTTGGAGTGAAATGGGAATTGTTTAAACAGGAAATAAAATTGACTTCCATCGAGCGCTCCGGCCTATTGAAGCATAACGAAAAGAAGGAATCGCGCGAGTTAAACAGCCTGCTTCAAAGGTTGATGCTGCAAGAATGCCTATCGCCAGGTTCTTTTTCGGATGAAATTATCAGTATCAAGAAGCGCCTCGAAATTCTTGATACTGAACAATACAAGGGGGCTATGCTGCGAGCGCGATGGAACCGGTTATCACTTGGGGAGCTACCCACGAAAAGGGCGATAGGCGCGGAAAGTAAATATGCGAGTCAAAATGAAATCACGGAAATTTCGTATCAAGGGGTTCTGACGAGCGATAACGCGAGCATACAACGCGCGTTCGTTGAGTACTATAAAGAACTGTTCAGTTATCGTGAGCCTAAAAAGGACGGGTTTCGGGATTTTTATTTGCCGTTAATGCCGAAGCTGGCAGACGAACTAAAAGAAAAGTTAGAACAACCTATAATGTTGTGGGAAGTAGAAAAAGCCATCGACAACTTGAAACCGGGAAAGTCACCCGGCCCTGATGGTTTAGGAGCAGATTTTTATAAAGCTTTCAAAGATCAGCTTGCCCCGTTTTTGCACTGTGTGTTTACCGAAGCGTATACCCTTAATGTTTTGCCCCCGTCGTTTTTGTGCACACACACGATTTTCATTCCCAAAAGTGAAGACCGCTTGAAACTCCGTTCCATTGGTTCTTACCGCCCTATTACATTAACCAATGTGGATTACAAGATTTTCATGAAAGTATTAGCGGAACGACTACAAAGTGTCATAAGCATTATCGTTGGCCCGCACCAGACGTGTGGTATAAAGGGCAGGAGTATTGTAACGAACGTGCACGTTGCACGAAGTATTTTGGAATGTTGGGACATTATGGAAAGAAGAGTGGCAATGTTGCAAGTCGACCTGGAAAAGGCATTCGACCGGGTGTCCCATCAAGTCCTTTTTGCTATTTTAGATCATGTGAATGTGGGGGCAGTTTTGTGTAATGGTATACGTATGGCATACCAAAATTGCGCCACCCGTCTTGTTTTGAACAAATGTGTGACCGAGCGCGTTCGTCTCTTTTCTTCCGTGAGACAAGGCTGTCCGATTTCGCCGTTGCTTTTTTGTATTTTTCTCGAACCATTTTGTTTGAGCGTTATTCATAGTAGTTATATTCGAGGTTTTAAGTTACAGACTGTTGAAGTCCGGATTTTGTCATATGCGGACGACGTGGCAATTTTTTGCATCGACAAAGACAGTGTAAAGAAAGCCGTCGAGCTGACGGAAATGTTTTGCGACCATACGTGCAGTTCCGTTAATTTTGAAAAGTGTGTGGGACTTTGGCACGGCGATTGGCCTTCCACGCCAACTGTGTATGAACGTATTGCGTGGACGGATTCGCCGTCTCGGTATCTTGGGGTACCATTGAATCACTATCGCAACACTGAAGAATACTGGCGCGATGAGACTGAGGCTTTGCGCGCGAAGGCAAACAAGTGGGGAGGCAATGGTCTATCAATTTTCGCGCATGCATCTGTGTGTAACACATTTCTAGCCGCAAAGATTTGGTACGTGTTGCATTTGTAGCATTGTTCCCGTATTAACATTCACCGCATTCATCGTGTATTGGCCGTTTTCATTTCGAGCTCGGTATGGGAGAGGACAAGCCGAACGAATCTTTTCCGAAGGGTCCGTGTTGGCGGTCTGGGACTTTCCCATTTGTTTGTAAGACAGCTGGTTAATATATTTTTATTTCTTCGAGAAAAGAAAGATCCTTTTGTATGCACGGTCATCCATGCGAGGCTGCGCAGCGCTCTTCCCGAGTTCATTGTGTCGTCTGGCGTAGACGTTACTGGCTGTTAACGCGGTTATCTAAAAGAAGTCGTTGGTGCTTATCAGTTTTTAACGACGGCGCTTTTCTTTTGAATACTTGTCCGGTGTCTCGCGGAAACGGTTGACAAAAGACGTTATTGATTTAATTTTTCCCACTCCTTTGTATCGTACGTTTTTCAGTGAAGGCCCAGGGCAGGACGTGTTAAAACGTGTCAAAAGAATGGTCATTCCCGCCTCAACCAAAACGTTTTTTTTTTCAAGTTGCATAGCCAAACCTTACCTGTCAAAGCGTGGTTAGCCGAGAAGGGAGTGCCTATTGCGCGGACCGATAACTGCATATTATGCAAAAAGAAAGAAACAATAGAACATGTTTTTTTATACTGCTGGGACTCAGTGTTTTTCTGGGACGTCCTGCAAAGAACGCTCAAAAAGGACCTGCCTCTTACGCCACACGGAATTCGATTTTTACCTTTTGAAGGGGACTCTAGACATGGTCATGCTGCTGGGCCTTCACAGTCTGTGGCGGTGTCGCATGGCCGTGCGCCGTGCGGACGTCGATGTGCGTCCTGTACACAAGTATTTTGCAGAGCAAGTGTGCTTTATGAAGGAATTGTATAAGGCCCAGCAACCTTGGCCTGAATGGTTGCCACTTCTTGAGGGGCTTGCTAACCTCAAAGAATTTTAACATTTTTGCTTCAGCCAGGCGAGCTGATGGTTTTTAACCTCTTCTTTTGAGTGTATGTTGTTGCCTTGTCGATGCCAAAATAAAGCAATAAAGAAAAAAAAAAAAAAAGAGTGGCGCAGTGGAAGCGTGCTGGGCCCATAACCCAGAGGCCCGTGGATCGAAACCACGCTCTGCTAGGGCTAATGTTTTTGCGGGTGTCCGAGGTCTTTAATCAAAAATGAATGAACACCAGTTATCGCCAATATGATTTTTTTTAAGTAACTTGACATTTTTTGATATTATCGTTTTTCAGGTCTGTATACGCATCCTCTCGAGAGTATCTTCTCCATTGGCTCAAAATCACAGCAGAGTGGCGCAGAATAAAAAAAAAAAAAAAAGAGTGGCGCAGTGGAAGCGTGCTGGGCCCATAACCCAGAGGTCCGTGGATCGAAACCACGCTCTGCTAGGGCTAATGTTTTTGCGGGTGTCCGAGGTCTTTAATCAAAAATAAATGATCACCAGTTATCGGCAATATGATTTTTTTTAATTAACTTGACATTTTTCGATATTATCGTTTTTCAGGTCTGTATACGCATCCTCTCGAGAGTATCTTCTCCATTGGCTCAAAATAACAGCAGAGTGGCGCAGAATAAAAAAAAAAAAAAAAAAAAGAGTGGCGCAGTGGAAGCGTGCTGGGCCCATAACCCAGAGGTCCGTGGATCGAAACCACGCTCTGCTAGGGCTAATGTTTTTGCGGGTGTCCGAGGTCTTTAATCAAAAATAAATGATCACCAGTTATCGCCAATATGATTTTTTTTTAATTAACTTGACATTTTTCGATATTATCGTTTTTCAGGTCTGTATACGCATCCTCTCGAGAGTATCTTCTCCATTGGCTCAAAATCACAGCAGAGTGGCGCAGAATAAAAAAAAAAAAAAAAAGAGTGGCGCAGTGGAAGCGTGCTGGGCCCATAACCCAGAGGTCCGTGGATCGAAACCACGCTCTGCTAGGGCTAATGTTTTTGCGGGTGTCCGAGGTCTTTAATCAAAAATAAATGATCACCAGTTATCGCCAATATGATTTTTTTTTTAATTAACTTGACATTTTTCGATATTATCGTTTTTCAGGTCTGTATACGCATCCTCTCGAGAGTATCTTCTCCATTGGCTCAAAATCACAGCAGAGTGGCGCAGAATAAAAAAAAAAAAGCAGAGTGGCGCAGTGGCATTCGGCTTCCGGTGCTCGCCGCGCTCGGACGCACGGATGGCTGGCTCCAGCGGAGCTGTGACAACGGCCCTTTCGGGCCGTGGTTTTGCTACGTCTGCTATCCCCCAGGACTATCGTATTATTCTGCCGCCCCTGCCAACAGGTACCATCGTACGCACCACTGTTTTTTTGCACTGTGATGTCTCGGGTAGACCATACAAGATTGGCGACTTCAAGTCAGGGCTCCAGAGCATCGGAGTCCTTCAAGACCTCAAGGCATTCGGCTCTTACCAAATGAACCACGTCTGGATTGCTACCTTCCACTCGCTGGCTTCAAAGCAGAAGATGCAAGACGCACAAGAACTCCGAGTCAAGGGTAAGCGCTGTCTGGTGCTAGACCCTAACAAGGCCGAGGTGCGGTTAAAACTGCACTGGGTGCCGTGCGACGTCCCGGACGATACCATCCGGAGAGCTCTCGAGCAATATGGCAGGGTCGAGGGCGTCACTCGAGAAGGCTGGCAGGAAGAGGGATTCCAGGGAGTTGAATCAACCACCAGAGTAGTAAGTCTCAAGCTCAAAGAAGGCGTCACTTTGGATAGGCTCCCACACCAGCTGCGTCTTCCACACGGCTCGGTGCTCGTCATTGCGCCCGGGCGCGCCCCAATGTGTCTGCGATGTCGAAGGACTGGACACGTCCGCCGCGAGTGCAAGACGCCACGATGCGACCTGTGTCGACGCTTTGGCCATGAAAAGGACGACTGCGTCAGGACTTATGCAACGGTCACAGACGGCACGGGCGGCATCGACGAGTCCGAGCATATTATGGACGAGGAAGAAGCGGAAATTGCCGCTGGCGGCACACCGGCGGCTAGGGGTAACGTCACCGAGCCAAGTACCTTCAACAGGGCTGCCACTGAAGGTGCCGCGCCTGCCACGCCCCCCACGCTCCAAGACTACCCACTGTTATCGGCTACCTCAAAGGCAGACGTAAACGGTGGCAGCACGGAAGTCAGCGCTTCCGCCAAGGCTGCGTCACCACGTCAGGACGATAAGCACAACGGCGACTTCGGGGGCACCGAGGTGGAGATGCAAGCTACGCCGGACGATAAGGACCACGCCAACTTGGAACCATCGGAAAAAGAGGATTGGGCCAGCACAGAGGAGGAAGGCCAAGGGCTGCACGAACAGCGCCTCAAGATGAAGCAGCCTAGCCAGAGACGTTTTCGATACAACCCTAAGCCTCGGATCCTGCCGGACGCCCGCCGGCAGAAAGACTCTGCATAGGTTCGCTTTTTATGCCCTCTGTTGCATGTTATAGGCGCGTGGTGGTTGGTTGGGTGTAATGCCACAGGTTAGAAAAGTGGCCAAGGAGGCTCTAAAAGTTTGCAAAATTCAGTTTAAAAATAGTTACGCTTAATTGCGTTAGCTTGATAGCCCAAAAAAGGAAGCAATGGCTACTCAACACGCTTTTAGCGGAAAGAGTTCAGGTGGCCTTGCTACAAGAAACTAAATTAACCACCGAACATGTAAAGCAGGCTGTTCTATTTTTCGAAAACCACTTTGAATTTCGGTATGCCCATGCAATTTCGCATAGTGCAGGCACGGCGATACTAATTCGCAAGCGAAGTGGGATTGTGCTGTTTCCGGAATGGGAGACGGACCAGAGTGGGAGAATTTGCGCGGTTGATGTGGTTTACAATAATGAAACATTACGATTAATTTCTGTGCATGCGCCGAATCTCGCAGTAGAAAGGAAACTATTTTTCAATCAGCTCAGACAATACATGAACACCCCGGCGCAGACTATACTCGGAGGAGATTTCAACTGCGTCACCCGAGCAAACGACTCCTCGAAGGGACTCCGACAGGATTCCAGTTTGACGGAACTAAAGAAGCTAATCCGAGACTTTGATTTACAAGATGTAACGGAATTTGTAGAAGCACCTGCTCCCGGCTACACTCATTGGCAAGGCGATTGTCACTCGCGCCTTGACCGAATATATGCTTCGAGTCGCTTAGCAGCTGATACGGCCAGCTATCAGGTCAAGCCGTTAGCTTTCTCCGATCATGCCATAGTTGCGGCGCAGATAAGAAAGGTAAAAGAGAAGCCAAACCGCGACTCATGCTGGAAAAGTTGGAAGCTAAACGAAAATGCTCTCGAGGAGGAGGGGCTGCAGCGCGCAGTTAGAAAACTTATCACAGATAAAGGGAAAGGAAACGACGCAACTGCCGTACACTGGGAGCTGCTTAAAGAGGAGATAAAAATGTGCATTATAGCCTTTTGCCAAGAAAAGTCTCGGAAAGGAAGGCCGTTAAGAGGGAATTGACGAAGGCGCTGCAAACTCTAATTCGAGAAGAAAATAGGACGCCCGGTGTGTTTACAGCTGATATTCGCGAATGTAAATCCCAACTGCTCGGAATACTAGAGGATGAGTATCGCGGAGCAATGATCAGATCACGATTACGGACGCTAGGGCGTTCGGAAGACCCTACGAAAAACTTTAAAACGCGTGAGCGCGAACGCGCGAGTGGCAACCAAAATAATCAACTTCAAAGCAAAGGGAACATCATCTCCGACCCCGAAGAAATAGAACGAGAGTTTGTCACCTTTTTCAGCAGCATTTTTGGTAAACAGAGGAACCTCAACGGGCAAGCAATGAAACGAGTGCTGGATATCATGCCCCAGGTACCAGAGACAATAACTGAATTCCTGAATAGGCCTATCAGCGAGTCAGAAGTACAAAGTGCCATTAAGGAGCTAACACCGAACAAATCGCCGGGTGTAGACGGTCTGGGCGCAGCATTTTACAAAACCTTTTCCGAAGAACTAGTCCCCATTCTAACGCAAGTTTACGGAGACGTGTACAAAAGAAAGCTCCTCCCGCCTTCCATGAGACAGGCAGTGACGGTACTAATTCCAAAACGGAAGTGCAGGGGCCCCATTGCAAGTAGTGAAGACTTTAGGCCGATAAGCTTGTTAACAACAGATTATAAGATCCTGGCAAAAATTTTAGCAAAACGCCTGGAAACAGCTTACCAAAAGCTGGTTGGAAATCATCAAACGTATGGCTTCAAAAACAGATCAATATTCGCAAACTTACACACAATGAGAGTTATAACAGAAACGGCAGAAGCCATGAAACGTCCCACGGCCGTCCTGCAAATAGACTTAAAAAAAGCATTCGACAGAGTGAATCATACTTTTTTATTCTCCTTATTAGAGCAATGCGGAACGGGGGAGTTTCTAGTGAATTTTCTTAAAATATGCTATAGGGACATTAGTACAAGACTCTTGGTCAACGGGCGCAGGTCGTGTAGCATTCCCGTCAAGTCGTCTGTACGGCAAGGTTGCCCAATGTCGCCTATTTTATTTGCCATTTACCTTGAACCGCTGTGCAAAGCAATCTTAAATGACCACAGCATAAGGGGAGCTTGCCTGGGCTCAATGTCAGTTAAACTGTTGGCATATGCAGATGATGTGACACTGATTGGCCAGTCGCAAGAGGAGGTGAGGAAGGCAGTAGAACATGTTAGCCAGTTTTGTGACGTTTCAGGAGCTAAAATGAACCCAACAAAATCGGTCGGGACCTGGCTGGGACCATGGCCATCCAAGCCAGAACTATTCTTGGGTATTGCGTGGTCAACATACATCTCCAACTATTTAGGGGTCGGATTGGGCAGCACGCAGCTTAGGACAGGCGTAGATGGCATACATTTGAACACGTTGAGGGCAAAGCTCCCAGAATGGTGGGGGAGGTACGTGCCACTTTTGAATAGAGCGTATGTCAGCAATGCGGTGTTTTTCTCAACCGTTTGGTATTCAGCGCAGGCTGTGCCGTGTAGGCAGCTCGATGTTCAGAAAGTACATAGATTCTGTGCAACGTTCGTCTGGGGTTCTGGTTTCGAAAGAATGCGCCGGAGCAACCTTTTCATAAGTAGGCAAAAAGGAGGACTCGGATTAGTAAACTTAGAAATAAAACTAAAAGTGCAACGCTTTCTTGTTTTCCGAAACCGAGACAAAACTCCCGCGCTGGTGGCGGCGTTCCGAGAGCTTGGTGGACACTACCTTGCTCCCTGGATGAAAGAGACAGATGGCGCTCCAAAGAAGTGCTCGACGCTTCGCTACTACAAAGAGATCAGAGATTCGATTAGGTTTTTCGAAGAACGCTTCTCATTGGAGTATCTAAACAAAGTAAAGAGAAGACGTCTTTATTGGGATACCCTAGACCTCGTAATGCCGCCTCCAATGTATCGCCAAATGTTCCCCGACGCCGAAAGATCGGACGTGTTTAAAAGGTTAAGTGTTTACCCGGTTCGCCCAGGCACAAGGGACTTTTTTGTGCGCTTCCATACGGAAGTCCTGGCGGTTAAAACATGGGAGGAACAAAAGGGTTTTTATCTGCCCTGGGGCGTGAACTGTGCTTTATGTCCTGTCCCTGAGACGTTGCAACACACATTCTTGTATTGTTCTAATGCCGAACTCTTTTGGGCGCAACTACGCGCAACTTTAAGGATTGAGCTGTACCCAACATGGCACAGCATGAAGTTTCTGGTCGCTCCTGATCAGCAACAATGCAAGTGTCACGAACTTCTCATTCTGATCGGTCTGCATGCGATATGGAACTCGCGCACCGATCATACTCTGGTGCGTGAACGCGGAAAATCGGCGTGGCGCCACTTTCTAGATGGTTTCAAGTATACGTCATCGATCATCAAAGAAACCTCTTTTGAGGAAACGGAGCACTGGGAGAGATTCCAATCTCTAGTGAAGTGAGGACATTGCAGACCGCAAGCAACTCCCAGAGGGCTGCCGCCATGCTGAGATGTTGAGCTGCAGTTCGTTACATGTCATGTAAATAATTGTTGCAGTAAGTTGTGTCAAAAGCACTGACCTTTTAGAATGTAAATAGAACCCAATACTAAAATAAAAACGCCAAGCTGGCAAAAAAAAAAAAAAAAGCAGAGTGGCGCAGTGGAAGCGTGCTGGGCCCATAACCAGAGGTCCGTGGATCGAAACCACGCTCTGCTACGGCAACTGTTTTGTGGGTTTTCCAGGTCCTTAATTAAAAGTAAATTGACTGCATCTATCGCAACTATTAAGATGTTTTAATTAACTTGATATATTTTGATATTATCTTTTCATGTCTGTATCCGCATTCCTCTCGAGAGTGACCTCTGCTTACACCCAAAATCACAGCAGAGTGGCGCAGGTTTGCTGCTTCTGGCACTCGCCGAGAACGGTCGCAGGATGGCTGGCTCCAACGGAGCTGCGACAACGGCCCCAGCTGGCCGCGGTACTTCTACTTTTGCTGCGTCAACGTCTGCCGAGGAGTACAAGGTGGTGCTGCCTCCCATCCCAATGGGGGCAACGATTTTAAATTCAGTTCTTTTGCACTGCGATTTGAGAGGCCGCCCCTATCGTATTGAAGATTTCCGGCAAGAACTGAAGCGGTGCGCCGTCCTGTCCGAGATTGTGGCGCTCGGTGCTTTCCAGATGAACCACGTCTGGTTAGCCACGCTGCGAACGCCGGAAGCCAAGAAGCGGCTCATCGACTGCAAAGAGTTGAAGGTGAAGGACCTGAGGTGTGTTGTCATCGACCCCAGCAGCACGGAAGTTCGTCTACGCCTCCATTGGGTCCCGTATCATGTGACCGACGACGCGGTGAGCAAGTTTTTGGAACCCTACGGCAAGGTTACAGAAGTCGCACGTGAGAAGTGGCACGTCGAGGGTTTCGAGGGCATCGAGTCGACTACCCGGGTGGCGCGCATGACGCTGAAGAGTGGCGTCACGCCCGACGGAATGCCTCATCAGCTGCGGCTTCAGGGGGCGAACGTCCTTATCGTAATCCCAGGGAGGGCGCCGGTCTGCCTGCGCTGTAAGCGTGCCGGGCACATCAGGCGCGACTGCCGCGTGCCTAAGTGCTCGGTGTGCTCACGTTTCGGCCACGAGAAGGAAGAGTGCGTAAAGACCTACGCCCGAGTAACTGGTGGAGCGGCGGCGGAAGACCTTTCGCCCCTAACCATGGATGTCGACGAGGCTGAGCGTTCCGCTCAGGGACAACAAGACGAAGCTCCACCGTCTGGTGAGCCCTGCAGTCATCCTGTTGGAGCGGAAGGCTCGACTGAAGTCTCACCTGTAAAGGACAAGAAGGAGGTGGCTGGTGGCTTTCCTGAACCAGGCAGCGCGGCACCCCCTCCCACGGCGACGCCAATGGAGAAGACCGTAGCCCCGCGCGAGGCCTCCCCCCCGACTTTCGAGAAGGCGCCTTCCGAAGGTCACGACACTATGGACGAAGTTACCGAGTCCATCAAGCGTGGTCTCGACGAGAACCCTCCATCGACGCCGGGCATGACACCCAGGCCCAACCCTTGGATGGAGAGGACAAAGAAGGGGCGTTTCCAGCCCACGCCCACCTTAACCCCAGATGACCGGAGGCGACTCAACAGCAAGTAAGGCGGCTGACGCCTGGTTACAAAGACTGACGTCCGAATGCCAAGGCAAGTGCTACAGCAAAACACATGATTTGTACGTTCCAACCAGCAATAACGGTCGCATCGCTAAATGTTCGAGGTTTGAGCGCCAGGAAAAAACAATACCAATTGCAGCGTTTGCTGCTTAAAGAGAAACCCGATTTCTTAGCGGTGCAAGAGACTAAAATGGCTGAGGAGGAACAGGTTGCTAGTGCTCTTAGACCTTTTCTGCAGTCGTACGAAGTTTGTGTCACCCACGCGGTTGGTTTTTCTGCCGGATGTTTTCTTTTTCTTAAAAAGTCCCTGCCCTTGTCGGAGTTAGCTGTAACCACCGACACAGAAGGGCGGTTCATCATGTGCGATTTTTCCTTGGCGTCTTTTCAGTGGCGAATTGTTTGTGTGTATGCGCCTAGTACGGTTAAAGACCGTGTTTCCTTTTTTATTGGCTTACGCCGTTTTCTAGAATGTGATAAAACGATTGTGTTGTTGGGCGATTTCAACTGCGTTGTAAGGGCAGCAGACAGGACGCCCCTGAGGCGGAGCAGTGACAAGAGTGTGCAAGTTTTAAGCGAACTAGTTGAAGACTTTGACTTGGTTGACGCCGGAGTGGTGACGAATGAAACGAGCGAGATTCGTTTCACCCATTTCCAAGCGTCGTCTCATGCGCGCCTAGATAGAGTATACGTATCGGCCTCCGCGGCAGCAATGTTAAGAAAGTATCGCGTCACACCAGTGTTTTTTTCGGATCATTGCATGATTTCGACAACAATCGGCGAAAAAGCGCCGGCGAAGGCCAAGTTTAACTGGAAGCTGTGGAAGCTTAACACAAAACTGCTTGATGATGAAAGTTTTCTTGCAGCGGTAGATAACGTCTTCAAAACGTTTTTTAAAACCGCAAGGGGCGATATTTTCGAGACATGGGAGCTCATCAAGCAGGAAGTGAAGATGCTTGCTATCGAAAGGTCGTCGATTTTAGCGTACGAGGCACGTTGCGACGAACGTGGCTTAATCGAAGATTTGCAAGCTCTGTCCAGAGCCGAGTGTGAGCGACCCGGCACAGCTCTTAAAGATTTGGAAACAGTTAAGCAACGCCTGGCGCAATTTCATCAAGAGCGTTACCGCGGAGCCATTGTTAGGGCTCGATCAGAGAAGTACTTGATGGGAGAGCAGCCTACTAAACGGTCTTTGGCAGATGAGAAAAGGTTCGCGCTTCGCAACGAAATTGGCGAAATCGAGTACAACGGAGTGATTAACACGAGCCCAAGTAGTATTGAGCAGGCTTTTGTCGCACACTATAGGCAAGTTTTTGAAACCCAAGTTAAAGGAAGGCAGGACCCTATGTGTGGAAAACTTATAGAGTCCCTGCCGCAACTAACGGAAGAGGAGAAGGAAAATCTCACAGAGCCGATCACTCTTCAAGAGGTCGAGAGAGCAATAGACGATTTGCCGAGCTCGAAAACGCCAGGACCGGACGGGCTATGCGCCGAATTTTATAAGAAATACAAGAGCGTAATCACCCCGCTTTTTTTAGAAGTTATTTGTAAAGCATACGAAAGGAAAGTACTGCCGCCGTCTTTTTCACGTACATACACTGTGTTAATCCCCAAAAGCGATGACGTTGCGAAACTACGTCAAGTCACTGGTTTCCGCCCGATAACTCTGTGTAATGTAGATTACAAGATTTTTGCTAAAATCCTAGCGAGGAGGTTCCAGAGTGTTGCCTACCAGCTCATTGGAGAGCATCAGACCTGTGGAATACAGGGTCGATCTATTTTGACTAATGTGCACGTTGCCCGAACTGTTTTGGAGGCATGTGACGATGGCATGGGCCAAGTTGCCATGCTTCAACTGGACTTAGATAAGGCTTTCGATCGAGTTAAGCACGATGTCCTTTTTGATGTTTTAAAGCACGTGAATGTGGGCGAGCGTATTTTGGACGGGGTTAAAATGGCGTACCAAGAGTGTACCACTAGGCTCATTGTGAACCGGGAGTTGACTGAACCGATACGTGTGCGAACATCCGTAAGACAAGGATGTCCCTTGTCGCCGTTATTGTTTAACCTCTATTTGGAACTTTTTTGTTTAAGCGTTCAGAACAGCAAGCAATGTCACGGATTTCGGTTGGAAAATGAGGAGATAAAAGTCATGAGCTATGCAGATGATGTCGCGGTTTTTTGTAGCGATAAACCAAGTATCAGCGCGGCTGTGACGTTGGCAAGAAACTTCTGTGAGGCTACAGGGGCAGCTATAAATTTGAGCAAGTGCCGTGGGTTTTGGCACGGAGAGTGGGCCACAACCCCTTCGGTGTTTGAAGGGGTGTGTTGGGACCGTGTGCCATGCAATTACCTCGGTGTGCCACTAAAATGTTATAGGCAAAGCAAATCCTATTGGTCGGGAGTCGCCGCCGACCTGGACAGGCGCGCTTCCCGTTGGAAGCAGCGTGAACTGTCCATATTTGCCAGAGCGACAGTGTGTAATATTTTCCTAATTGCAAAATTATGGTACGTGATGCAGGCTATTCATTGTGCTCGCTTGAATGTGCAGAAATTTCACCGTGTTTTTGCCACGTTTATTTGGAATTCAAAGTGGGAGCCGATGAGGAGAGACAATCTTTTCCATCGGATTCGTCACGGTGGTCTCGGTCTCTCGCATTTGTTTTGCAAACAGATTGTGTCCCGATTCTTTTTTCTACGAGACCAAGAGCATCCTTTCATACGTACGTTTATACAAACCAAATTGTCTTCTCATTTGCCATCTTTTCTTGTTTCGTCCCATGGCGGCGAACTTAAGAGATTAGTGGGATTCCAAAAGGAGGTGGTAGACGCGGTGTTATTTTTGTCTGCCCGTTTTTCTTTTGAGTATTTGTCCGCTGTTCGCAAGAAAACGCTTACACGCGATTTATTGATAAGTTTGTTTCCAGACCCGTTGTATAGGACTGTAGTCTGTAGCGGGGGCCAAGATGTGCTCAAGCGAGTGAAGAATATGTGCGTTCCCCCTTCCGTTAAAACGTTCTTTTTTAAATTGCATTCCAATACACTGCCCGTTAAGGTGTGGCTTGAAGGTAAGGGTATTGATGTTCCGTGGTCGGTAGAGTGTACTTTGTGTAAGAAACCTGAGACCATCGAACACGTTTTCATTTTTTGCTGGGATGCGGTATTCTTTTGGGATGTGCTCCAGCGCACGTTGAAGAAAGAACTGTGCATTAGCCAATCAGTCATACGTTTTTTGAATGTGAGTAATGATGATGGCATACCTTTTGATATGATTATGTTGTTGGGTTTGTGCAGTATTTGGAGGTCGCGGATGGCGGTCCGTCATGCCGACCCCAGTGTGAAAGAAGTGCATCATTATTTTTTCAGCCTTGTGAAGCAAGTGGAAAGTGTTTTTTTCAAACCGTAAAGTGAAGCCCGAGTGGCTAGACATTTGTAAACCGCTTCTCGAAATGCGAGGATTTTAATGTGCCCTGCAATAAGTCTTGCAGAGTTTTTTTTTTAAAGTGACATGACAGTTTTTGCAATCCTTCTGCAATAAAAAAATAAAAAAAACAGCAGAGTGGCGTAGTGGAAGCGTGCTGGGCCCATAACCCAGTGGTCCGTGGATCGAAGCCACACTCTGCTACGGCAACTGTTTTGTGGGTTTTCCAGGTCTTTAATTAAAAGTAAATTGACTGCATCTATCGCAATTATTAAGATATTTTTTTTTGTTTTAATTAACTTGATATATTGTGATATTATCTTTTCATGTCTGTATCCGCATTCCTCTCGAGAGTGACCTCTGCTTACACCCAAAATCACAGCAGAGTGGCGCAGTGGAAGCGTGCTGGGCCCATAACCCAGAGGTCCGTGGATCGAAACCACGCTCTGCTACGGCAACTGTTTTGTGAGTTTTCCAGGTCTTTAATTAAAAGTAAATTGACTGCATCTATCGCAATTATTAAGATATTTTTTTTTGTTTTAATTAACTTGATATATTGTGATATTATCTTTTCATGTCTGTATCCGCATTCCTCTCGAGAGTGACCTCTGCTTACACCCGAAATCACAGCAGAGAGGCGCAGTGGAAGCGTGCTGGGCCCATAACCCAGAGATCCGTTGATCGAAACCACGCTCTGCTACATCAATTGTTTTGTGGGTTTTCCAGGTCTTTAATTAAAAGTAAATTGACTGCATCTATCGCAATTATTAAGATATTTTTTTTTGTTTTAATTAACTTGATATATTTTGATATTATCTTTTCATGTCTGCATCCGCATTCCTCTCGAGAGTATCCTCTGTTTATACTCAAAATCACAGCAGAGTGGCGCAGAATTCCACTTCCGGCAGCCGAAGCGATCGGACGTGTGTATCATGAGCTCCGTAGGAGCGGTGACAGCGGCCGCATCTGGCCGTGGTACTTCTGCTAATTCTTCCTCTGGAAACCCTGACGAGTACAAAATTATTTTGCCTCCCCTGCCAGACGGACACGTCGCCATGAACTGTGTGTTTCTGCACTGTGACGTGGAAGGCCGGCCATACCGGATTCAAGAGTTCCGCTACGAACTGCTGCGGCCGCAAGTGCTGAAAGATCTGGAGTCGGCGGGACCGCACCAGATGAACCATGTCTGGATGCTACGACTGGCTTCGCTTGCAGCAAAGCAGAGGTTAGTGGACGCTAAAGAACTAACCGTGAAAGGGGGGCGGTGCCTCGTAATGGACCCCGCCAACGTGGAAGTCAAGCTCAAGCTGCACTGGGTGCCCTATGACGTGCCAAGCTGTCACGTAAAACAGGAGATGGAACGGTACGGCAGAGTGACTGACATAACGCGGGACCTCTTCAGGGAAAAGGGTTTTGAGGCGGTCCAGTCAAACACCCGGGCGGTACGCCTGACTCTCAAGGACGGTTGTGCCGTCGACAGCCTCCCCCACGAAATTCGTCTGGAAGGCTGCAAGGTCCTCGTCGTTGTGCCAGGACGGGCCCCACTGTGCCTCCGGTGCAGGCGTACGGGCCACATCCGGCGAGATTGCCGCGTCCCTCGCGGTACGGACTGCCACCGGTACGGCCACGCAGCAGAAGACTGCGTCAAAACCTACGCGTCTATCGCCCGTGACCGCAAGTCGGAGGACAACACCGACTATGTCATGGACGACGCGGAGGCAGAGGAAGCCGTCGGAGGGTCATCGCCCGTCACCCTGTCATCGACGGAGCCTAGTAGTACGCCCGCGCCCAGCAACGACGGCAACCCTGACGCAGCGTCCTTCGTGCGCAACTCCGAGGAGAAATCCGAAGCGCAAGTCACGCCCCGCGATGACACT
Organism: Ixodes persulcatus; assembly: GCA_013358835.2. Taxonomy (NCBI): domain Eukaryota; kingdom Metazoa; phylum Arthropoda; class Arachnida; order Ixodida; family Ixodidae; genus Ixodes; species Ixodes persulcatus. The sequence continues at coordinate 27,740 of JABSTQ010003886.1, forward strand.
AAGGAGCGCCTGCCCCATGAGCCAGCACTTTCCGGATGCGGTCCGTCGGCAACGAAGCCCGGCCATCCCGGCGGGCTAAACAGCGAGGCCGGAGGGGAAGAGTGCCAGGACGCAGACATGGACTCCACTCTCAAGCGACCGAGGGACCCTGCGCCAGCACCAGCTGCAACCGTCGGAACGGCCGCCAGCGGGTCGCCTGTGCCAGGAGTCAAGAAGTTTCGGGTCGTGGCGAAGCCGCGTGTCCCGCCGGACGATCGTCGCAGGAAGGACTCCCTGTGAGTCCTTTCGGGCATAACCGGCAGTGCAAGTGTCAACCGCATTTTTGTTTCCATTGGCTTTTTCTTGCGCGAGCGTCCTTTTTTTTTGTGTGCGAGCCTACCTTGTTCTCCGTCTAGCCTCCCTTTCAACCGTTCATGAAAATTGAACGATCTTTAGGGGTGGGCACGTTAAACGTGCGCGGCTTATGTGCCAGGCGTCGCCAATACCAGGTAAACCGCTTGTTTATCGAGAATGACCTGGACATAGTCGCGGTTCAGGAGTCGAAAATGGAAGGCGAGGCCCAGACGGAAAACACGGTACGGCTTTTTGAAGCGAGGTAAGACGTGTGCGTCAGCCACGCTAGGGGGACGTCGGGGGGTTGTCTTTTATTTCTAAAGAAATCTATCGGGACCGTCGAACAAGTCGTTAGTTGTGATTCGGGGCGCTTTGTCTTGTGCGATTTTATTATTTCCAAGTACAAATTTTGTGTGGTGTGCATCTATGCCCCAATAGACCCCTTTCGAAATACTGCCCTCTGTTGGCAGCTGTGGAATCCCTGCACAATGGCGGACTAAAGCCGCAACGTCACGGCACACTTTATGCGTTTGGTTGAAGCAGAAGAAAAAACAGACCCACAGAAAAAGGCGATGAGCGCAGTGACGTTGCACTTTCGACGCTGTTTGATTGGCTCGTCGACTCCTAGCACTGACTGCGCTCTGACGTTCGATATCTTATGGAATGACTTGCATGTGTCACGATGTGTGTTGTTCCGCCATTGTGCAGGGGTTCCGACCTTCTGATAATCGGCACGGGAATTTCGAAAGGGGTCTATTAAGACGGAGGAACGTTTATTTTTTTTCGAGTTTATTGAAAAGTATGTTCAAACTGAGCGATTAGTTATATTATTGGCGCGATTTTAATTGTGTGTGCGCGCCGCAGGATAGGTCAAATAGCGTGAGGTTTCGGGACGCCAGCACTTTGTTTTTGTGCGACATGCTTCAGCGGTGCGATTTAGAAGACGTTGCCCATTGCGCGTCCCGCGGTAGGGCTTTAAAGCACACGCATTTTCAAGGTGCAAGTCATGCACGCTTGGATAGAGCGTATGTCTCCCTCGACCTTGTAAGAGCGTGCAAGCAATACGCCGTTGATCACGTGTCATTCAGTGATCATTGCCTTGTTTCTTTTTTAATTTGTTTCTCCAATAATACGCCTAAAAAGTTCACGTGGGATTTGTGGAAATATAATTCCAAAATTCTTGAAGACGAGCTTTTTGTACAAGCGGTCCGAAAAAATCTTGAAGATTCAGCGAACGCAAAAGGGCAAGGATTTGGAGTGAAATGGGAATTGTTTAAACAGGAAATAAAATTGACTTCCATCGAGCGCTCCGGCTGATTGAAGCATAACGAAAAGAAAGAATCGCGCGAGTTAAAAGCCTGCTTCAAAGGTTGATGCTGGAAGAATGCCTATCGCCAGGTTCTTTTTCGGATGAAATTATCAGTATCAAGAAGCGCCTCGAAATTCTTGATACTGAACAATACAAGGGGGCTATGTTGCGAGCGCGATGGAACCGGTTATCACTTGGGGAGCTAGCTACCCACGAAAAGGGCGATAGGCGCGGAAAGAAAGTATGCGAGTCAAAATGAAATCACGGAAATTTCGTATCAAGGGGTTCTGACGAGCGATAACGCGAGCATACAACGCGCGTTCGTTGAGTACTATAAAGAACTGTTCAGTTATCGTGAGCCTAAAAAGGACGGGATTCGGAATTTTTATTTGCCGTTAATGCCGAAGCTGGCAGACGAACTAAAAGAAAAGTTAAAACAACCTATAATGTTGTGGGATGTAGAAAAAGCCATCGACAACTTGAAACCGGGAAAGTCACCCGGCCCTGATGGTTTAGGAGCAGAATTTTATAAAGCTTTCAAAGATAAGCTTGCCCCGTTTTTGCACTGTGTGTTTACCGAAGGGTATACCCTTAATGTTTTGCCCCCGTCGTTTTTGTGCACACACACGATTTTCATTCCCAAAAGTGAAGACCACTTGAAACTCCGTTCCGTTGGTTCTTACCGCCCTATTACACTGACCAATGTGGACTACAAGATTTTCATGAAAGTATTAGCGGAACGATTGCAAAGTGTCATTAGCATTATCGTCGGCCCGCACCAGACGTGTGGTATAAAGGGTAGGAGTGTTATAACGAACGTGCACGTTGCACGAAGTATTTTGGAATGTTGCGACACTATGGAAAGAAGAGTGGCAATGTTACAAGTCGACCTGGAGAAGGCCTTCGACCGGGTGTCCCATCGAGTCCTTTTTGCTATTTTAGATCATCTGAATGTGGGGGAAGTTTTGTGTAATGGTATACGTATGGCATACCAAAATTGCGCCACCCGTCTTGTTTTGAACAAATGTGTGACCGAGCGCGTTCGTCTCTTTTCTTCCGTGAGACAAGGCTGTCCAATTTCGCCGTTGCTTTTTTGTATTTTTCTCGAATCATTTTGTTTGAGCGTCATTCATAGTAGTTACATTCGAGGTTTTAAGTTACAGACTGTTGAAGTCCGCATTTTGTCATATGCGGATGACGTGGCAATTTTTTGTATCGACAAAGACAGTGTAAAGAAAGCCGTAGAGTTGACGGAAATGTTTTGCGACCATACGTGCAGTTCCGTTAATTTTGAAAAGTGTGTGGGACTTTGGCACGGCGATTGGCCTTCCACGCCAACTGTGTATGAACGTATTGCGTGGACGGATTCGCCGTCTCGGTATCTTGGGGTACCATTGAATCACTATCGCAACACTGACGAATACTGGCGCGATGAGACTGAGGCTTTGCGCGCGAAGGCAAACAAGTGGGGAGGCAATGGTCTAGCAATTTTCGCGCATGCATCTGTGTGTAACACATTTCTAGCCGCAAAGATTTGGTACGTGTTGCATTTGTAGCATTGTTCCCGTATTAACATTCACCGCATTCATCGTGTATTGGCCGTTTTCATTTGGAGCTCGGTATGGGAGAGGACAAGCCGAACGAATCTTTTCCGGAGGGTCAGTGTTGGCGGTCTGGGACTTTCCCATTTGTTTGTAAGACAGCTGGTTAATATATTTTTATTTCTTCGAGAAAAGAAAGATCCTTTTGTATGCACGGTCATCCATGCGAGGCTGCGCAGCGCTCTTCCCGAGTTCATTGTGTCGTCTGGCGTAGACGTTACTGGCTGTTTACGCGGTTATCTAAAAGAAGTCGTTGGTGCTTATCAGTTTTTAACGACGCGCTTTTCTTTGGAATACTTGTCCGGTGTCTCGGGGAAACGGTTGACAAAAGACGTTATTGATTTAATTTTTCCCACTCCTTTGTATCGTATGCTTTTCAGTGAAGGCCCAGGGCAGGACGTGTTAAAACGTGTCAAAAGAATGGTCATTCCCGTCTCAACCAAAACGTTTTTTTTTTTTTTTAAATTTCACAGCCAAACCTTACCTGTCAAAGCATGGCTAGCCGAGAAGGGAGTGCCTATGGCGTGGACCGATAACTGCATATTATGCAAAAAACAAGAAACAATCGAACATGTTTTTCTAGACTGCTGGGAGGCAGTATTTTTCTGGGACGTCCTGCAAAGAAGGCTCAAAAAGGACCTGCCTCTTACGCCACATGGAATTCGTTTTTTACCTGTTAAAGGGGACGACGGTGTACCTCTAGACATGGTCATGCTGCTGGGCCTTCACAGTCTGTGGCGGTGTCGCGTGGCCGTGCGCCATGTGGACGTCGATCTTCGTCCTGTGCACAAGTATTTTGCAGAGCGAATGTGCTTTATGAAGGAATTGTATAAGGCCCAGCAACCTTGGCCTGAATGGTTGCCACTTCTTCAGGGGCTTGGTAACCTCAAATAATTTTAACATATTTGCGTCAGCCAGGTGAGCTGATGGTTTTTAATTCCTTATTTTGAGTGTATGTTGTTCCCTTGTCGCTGTCAAAATCAAGCAATAAAAAACAAAAAAGCAGAGTGGCGCAGTGGAAGCGTGCTGGGCCCGTAACCCAGAGGTCCGTGGATCGAAACCAAGCTGTGCTACGGCGAATGTTTTTGTGAGTTTTCTAGGTCTTTAATTAAAAAATAAATTAACTGCATTCATCGCTATTATTAAGATACATTTTTTTATAATTAACTTGAAATATTTTGATATTATCTTTTCATGTCTGTATCCGCATTCCTTTCGAGAGTGTCCTCAGCTTAGACTCAAAATTACAGCAGAATGGCGCAGGGGATTCTTCTTTCGTCTGCCGTGGCTAACGGACGTGGAATCATGGGCTCCGCCGGAGCTGATAAAACGGCAACGCTTTGCCGGGGTGATAGTGTCCTTGATCTGCCCGAGGGTTATCGCTTTATGCTGCCTTTATTACTTGTCAGCGATTCGTCGAAAAGCATGGTTTTTCTGCATGCTGACATCGGGGCAAGGCCGTACCGAATTTAAGATTTCAAGGAACCTCTTTGGGAACTGGGAGTGCTGCAAGATGTGACAGGCATGGGAGTGTTCCAAATGGGGCACGTATGGACAGTGCGCCTGAGGTCGAGCGCCGCAAAAAAAAAAATGTTGATGCGGCCGGGCAAGTTCCAGGTGAAAGGTGGGTGGTGTGTGCCTGTGTCCCTAGACCCGCACCGGCGTGAAGTCCGTGTAAAGCTTCATTGGGTGCAGTTTGACACACCAAACGACGCCCTCAAGAAGGCGCTGGAAGACTTTGGCGTAGTTAGGGACATAACCCGTGAAAAGTGGCACGTAGACGGGTTCAACGGTGTTGAGTCGACAACCCGAGTGGTCCTCTTGGAGCTGAGAGAGGGGACGACAGTGGAACGCCTTCCCCACCAACTTCGTGTTCACAGTGGGACTGTGCTTGTCGTAGTCCCGGGGCGAACGCCGCTGTGCCTGCGGTGCCGCAGATCGGGGCACATTCGATGAGACTGTAAAGCGCCGCGCTGCAGCGAGTGTCGTGCCTACGGTCACGAAAGCCAAGACTGCATCTAAACCTATGCGCGTGCGGCCGGTGGTCGAGGTGCGGAAGAGGAGACGAGTGAGCTCCTGATGAATGAAGAAGAGGCCGAGCAGGCGGCTGCGCCCTCGAAGCCTGCATCTTCAACCAAGGAAGTCGTAACGACCGCGCTGCAGGCTGCAGTAGCGGGTCTAAGAAAGAATGGCGACAAGGCGGCTAGCACGGGACCTGCTGCACACAAAAACCCACAGCGCAACCACCCGCCGACTCTTCGACTGGGGCCAAGACACCCGTTGTCAACGGGGACAGCGAGCCCGTATCAGGGGCGGAAGCGTCGTTGACGGAGGCACCAGAGAAGCCTGTTCGAAGCAAGATCACCGACACGGCACGGGAGACTGATGCGGGTGATGACATTCCCTTGGAAGCGGCCGATGCGAAGAAGAGGCTGGAGAGGGCGGGAGCAACCTCTGGCGAGATGGCGCTTAGGCGCCTCTAACGCCAGTAGACCTTCGTTGGGAAGAAGGGCCGCTACGAGGTGAGAAGTCGTTCGCCTTCAAGGAGCCGCGAGGACACGATGTCGCAGTAAGAGTGTGGTTTCTTTGCCTCTTTCAAGTGTACTGTGTAACCCGCGTGACTTAGAACAGGACCGTAAGCTCCTTTTCCCTTTGAGAGTAATGCACCACCAGAGGTCGGATTGCGTTTTGGCACATTGAATGTGAGAGAGTTGTCAGCTAGGCGAAGTCAGTGTCAGCTGAAACGCGTTTTTGGGGAAAACGACTTGGACGCGGTAGCCGTCCAGGAAACAAGAGTTGAGAGTGAGGAGCAGACGGCCCGTAATGTGTGCCAATTTCAATCACAATACAATGTATGCGTGTGTCATGCGGTCGGAAGTTTGGGAGGCGCCTGTTAATTTTTGAAAAATTCTATCGGGATTACTGTTGAGACTGTAGCCTCGCGAGAGGACGGGCGGCTTGTCTTTAGCGATTTTTCCTTGAAGGATCGAAACTACTGAGTCATTTGCGTATATGCCTCAACCTTAGAATCCGAGCGACGTGCGTTTTTTTGAAGGTATTGCAGATTACTTGAGGTGTGAAAGAAAATTGGTAGTGATGGGGAACTTTAACTGTACGTGAGCACCCGAAGATAGAGCGGACCCAATACGAAGGAAAGACAACAGCGGCTCTGTATGGAATGAGCTCGCCAACGAGCACGACCTGGTGGACGTGGCGCACTGTGGTACAGGAGAGAAAGGCGTGGAGTTCGCACATTTTCAAGGGAAAAGCCACGCGAGACTAGACAGGGCGTATGTATCTGTCGAGCTTGCCCCACTGTGCGAAGGCCTCCGCGTCGACCAGGTTTGCTTTAGGGACCACTGCCTGGTGACTTTCGGGCTGGGAGTTAGACAGAAAACACGGCCCTGATTTAATTGGAAAACATGGAAAATGAACAACAAACTTCTCGATAATGAGGTTTTTACAGAAATGACTCAAAGGAGGCTCGAAACTTTGGGGAAATCTGAACGTGCCATAATACATGCTGAATGAGAAGAGTTCAAACAAGCAATTAAAATGAACGCAATAGAAAAGTCGGGGTTGCTGAAGCACGAACAAGCTAAAGAAGAAAAACAACTCCGCGCGACTTTTAAAATGTTAGCTTTCGAAGAGTGTAAATCCCCTGGGCTCTTTATAGATGATATAAACAATATAAAGAATAAACTACAGGCAATAGACGCCGAATACTATAGGGGAGCAATGATACCGGCTCGTGCGGAAACGTTTCTCGTGGGTTAAGCGCCTACAAAGCGAGCGTTGGCGGAAGAAAAGAGACGCGCGGGCCAACAAAATCGCGGAGATAGACTATCAGGGGAGCACGACAAGCGACCCCGAAAGGATCGACCGGGCCTTTGTTGAATTTTACGAAAGTTTGTTGAGTCACAGGACTGCAACTGCAGACAGGTTTGAGGATGATTTCCTGTCGTCTTTAACTAAGATAAGCGAAGAGGCAAGAGATTGCTTAGAAGAACCGATGTGTCTCATAGAAGTCGAAAAGGCCATCGATGAACTGCAAAACGGAAAGTCACCGGGACCTGATGGTCTGAGCGCTGCGTTTTTCAAGAAATTCAAAAACGACTTAGCCTGTGTTTTGTTGGAGTTTTACCATCAGTGTTACAAAAGTAAGGTCTTTCCACCATCCTTTTTGTTTATACACACAGTGTTGATCCCGAAGAGTGAGGATCCGATGAAGCTCCGTAATGTGTCACATTATCGGCCAATTACTCTTGCTAACGTAGATTACAAAAATTTTAATAAAGATTCTCGCTAAAAGAATGCAAAGGTTTGTCACGGAATTGGTGGGAGAGCATCATACATGTGGAATTAAGGGACGCACTATAATGAACAACATCCATGTAACCCCCCGCAGGGGGCACCTGTGAAAGCAGGTGTTTGGTGAGTGGCGTCACCACGGACCCCGAGCCATGCGGGTTCGCCCGCCCACGTCTGGCTGTGCGTGGCTTTCCCGTGTCCGGGGAAAAGGGCATCCTGGTGGTTGAGCTGAGCCCGGGGTAGGTTTGGACCCTTCGGGGCCCCCCGTGTAAGGCAATACACCACTTCGGCCCCCGCTTCTCGTAGACGGGAGTCCTGGTAAGGCCCGGCCAGGATGATTCAGCCTAGTCGCCTTTTCTTCTACTATCCCCTCCGATCTTTCGCTTTTACCTTTTTTGTTTCTTTCACTTCCTTCTCATTTCTTTTGCTCCCTTTTCACCCCTCTTTGGCGGCAAGGGCTAACCTTGGGTGGCAATGAACCTCTGTCTTGACCCACACTGGGGTTTAGTTTCCCGGCAGCACTGTTAGCGTAACGTCTCCAGCCAAGCCATTCTTGTTATGGTGCATTACCTAACCCCTTGTTGGGATCGGTGGTGGGCGGTGCACCACGGATTCCGAATTTCCTCTCGCCTTTCATGGCTCGCTCTCAAACCAAAACCCCCGGTTCTGGACGCGCCTCTAAGAGGCAGCGTCCTGAACTCTCTGTCATTGCCAAAGATCCTGAAGATGAAACATTCCCGAGATTCTTGTTCATTCACTCCGAAAACCAAGACCAACCTCTTGCCAAACTGTCGCCTTTTGTAGTTGCAAAGATCCTAGACAGTAACATTGGTGCAGAATATAAAGCAAAGAAACTCTATTCCGGAGACCTACTCGCTGAGGTGGTAAGGAAGTCGCAGAGCTCGACGCTTTTGAAAATGACATCTCTTGGTGATCTGCCGGTCACAGTGAGTAAACACAGAATGCTGAACACGGTTCGTGGGGTCATCTCGGAAGATGACCTCCTTTCGACCAGTGAGGATGAAATTTTGGAAGGTCTACGAGCATCTAAAGTGGTTTCAGTCCAACGCATCACTTTCAAACGTGAGGGCACTGAAGTTAAGACCAAACACTTGATTTTGACATTTGAGCGTCATACCTCTTCCGGTGCTGGTCAAAGCTGGCTACTTGAACTGTCGCGTGTGACCCTATGTCCCTAACCCACAGCGGTGCTTCCGATGACAGCGCTTTGGTCATGGGTCACGCAGCTTTCGTGGGAAGGAGACGTGCGCTAAGTGTGGGAGCCACGATCATGTTGCCGACATTTGTGAGAATGAGGTTTGCTGTGCAAACTGCAAAGGTCCCCATCCGGCATACTCTCGCACCTGACCCTTTTGGCAGAGGGAGAAAGAGAGTTTGACGCTATGAGCAAAAGAAAATATATCTTACCCTGAGGCGAAACAAAGGTTGTCCTTCATCTCGAAGGGCTCATACTCTGATGCGGTGCGCAGGGGCCCTGCACCGCACATGGAATCTAGGGCCAGCCAGGTTTCACTGGAAGACTTTGTGGGCCCTCCTCAGGCCCCAAACCTAACCGTGGGGAAGCCGTGTGCCCCAGCTAACACTGGGAGTACACATGCTTTCTCTGCCCCCCAGGCAAAGCTGCCGGCTGAACGGCCGGCCCGTTCTAGTGGGTCTTCTCCACGGGATGAGGAGCGAGGCCATCGCTCAAACTCTGTGGATGCAGCCCACCAGCCTAAGGAGCAGCATGGCTCACCTGCTGCTTCCACCTCAAAAAACCTGGGAAACACAGCTCTGGGTGACGCTCGACCCAACACGTCGAAGCCGCCTTCGGCTGGGTCCGGTCGTGGAAAGAGGCCCGTACCGCGGGCTTCTGACCACGCGAACAGTGGCAAAACTGCCCCTATAGAGCAGTCTTCACAAGAAGCAGTCAATCCTGCTAACCCTTCTGGTCCTTCATCGGACCAAGAAGAAATGGAATGGCAGACCCCTAAACAAAAACAGAAAGAGAAAAGACCGGTAATCCCTCCTCCTTAAGGCACAGCAATGTACCTAGTGCAACAAAAAGGCCTAGTCTTAACTTTTTAATCAAGCCTTTACATCTCTAATATACGTATCAACCCCAACCATGAGTATTCTTGAGTGGAACTGTAGAGGATTATTATGTAATTATGTTGATGTCTACTCTCTGCTTGAAGAACATCCTCCCATAGCCTTCTGCCTTCAGGAAACTCACCTGAAGCAGACTCTTTATAATTTTCTGAAGCCTTTTCACGTATTTAGAAAGGACAGGCCTTGCACATCTCACGCTTCTGGAGGGGTTGCAGTCATCATCCCTAGGTCACTGGCATGCGTGGAAGTTCCACTTGACACTCAGCTGAAAGCAGTCGCTGCCCGAATTTTAGGTGACCGGTTGATCACAGTTTGCTCGCTATATATCCCACCCACATACTCTCTCAGGTATGAGGAGCTTGAGGCACTCGTGATTCAGCTTCCTCAGCCTTTTCTCATACTGGGTGACCTGAATGCCCACAGCCCCCTTTGGGGAAGTACCCCATGTGATACTCGGGGAGCAACAATTGAACGGTTTCTTCTTTCTGCGGGCCTCTGCCTCATGAACAGTAAAGAGGCCACTCATTATAGTCCCACCACACATACATTCACATCCATAAACATCTCAATCGCACATGCTGCCATTCTTTCGCTATTTACATGGAGGGTTATTATCAACCCATATGACAGTGATCACTATCCTGTGATGTTAGAGCGTACCCTTCCACCAGTAACACTATCCCAACGTGCCCCATGATGAAATTTTAATGAGGCCGATTGGGCTCGTTTTGAGCTGTCTACACTGCTTGCCTGTACATCACTCGATGAAATCACAATAGACGATATAAATGAACTTCTGAGCAAGCACATCCTTGCTGCAGCAATTGTCTCTATACCAATGACATCGTCTCGTCTTCCAAAACGGCCGAAACCTTGGTGTAACAACGAATGTAGTGAAACACGGAAAAGCAAAACCAGGCATGGGGTGGGTTTCGCCGCTACCCCACGCAGATTAACCTTAGAGTTCAAAAAACAAACGCCCGGGCTAGATACGTACGAAGGAAATCCAAGCGTACTAGTTTTCAAGCATATGCCTCCTCAATAAATAGCAGCATAACGACAAAAGACCTGTGGGATAGAATTCATAAAGTAAATGGCATATATCGAGCATTCTCTGTTCCTCTGTTAACAAAAAATGGGCTATGCCCAGAAAGCCTGAATGAGCAGGCAGACATCTTGGGAGAGTATTTTGAATTCATATCGAGTTCGGAACACTATTCAGCTACTTTCCAGCAGTATAAGGTAGAGGCTGAAAAGAAGGCCATCAAAACAATGGGAGGCGAAAGGGATCCATATAACAGCGCTTTCACACTACTTGAACTTCAAATGGTTCTCCTTAATTCTAAGCCTTCAGCAGCGGGGCCAGATGGCATTAACTACCACATGCTTATGCACCTCCACCCCTCTACCTTGGAGATTGTTCTATATCTTTTTAACCGTGTATGGCAAGATTGTTTGCTCCCCTTTGCATGGACAAATGCTCATATTATTCCTATTTTAAAGCCTGGCAAAGATCCCTCTAAAGTATCTAGTTACAGGCCCATTGCCTTGACTAGCTGTCTTGGAGAAACCTTTGAAAGGATGGTAAATAAGAGGTTAATGTATATATTAGAAAAACACGGCCTGCTTGATCGGTTTCAATGTGGCTTTCGATCTTCCAGGTCAACCATAGACCATCTCGTACGACTTGAAACCACCAGTCCGTGAAGCCTTTGTAAATCGACAGTTCTGTATGTCTGTTTTCTTTGACTTGGAGAAGGCTTATGACACTGCCTGGCGTCATGGAATTCTCAGTGATTTATATGCCTTCGGCATTCGTGGTCGAATGCTCGCTGCTATTAAAGACTATTTAAAACACCGTACCTTTCAAGTTAAACTAGGAACCACGCTCTCCAGAGAATTCCTGCCAAAGAATGGTGTCCCTCAGGGTGGTGTGCTTAGTGTTACCCTTTTTATAGTAAAAATTAATTCTCTTGCCTGTGTTATTCCGAAATCGGTCCAGTATTCCTTGTATGTAGATGATATTCAAATTTCTGTGTCGTCTTGTAATTTTTCTATTTGTGAACGTCGGGTGCAGCTAGCAAGTAATAACATGGTTAATTGGGCAGACAGAAATGGATTCAAATTTTCTACTGAAAAGACAGCTTGTGTTACTTTTTCACTGGAAGCGGGGAGTCATACCGGAACCATCGCTGACCATTTATGGCCAACCAGTCCAGAACAAAACGACTCATAAGTTTTTAGGCCTTATGTTTGACCAAAAATTGACCTTCATCTGTCATATAAGAAATTGAAGGAGAGTAGCCAAAAGGCATTAAATGTCCTCAAGGGTCTGTCTCATAAGTCATGGGGATCCTGACCGCTTGTGCCTGTTGCGCATCTACCGCTCACTTGTTCGATCCCGCCTTGACTATGGATGCATTGTTTATGGATCGGCAAGGGTGTCTGCCCTGAAAATGTTGGATCCTGTTCACCACGCAGGCATACGGCTTGCCTCAGGAGCCTTCCGTACGTCTCCTATTCATAGTCTCTACGTTGAAGCAAATGAACTTTCCCTGGAAAAAAGAAGGGCAACTTTGAGCCTCATATATTCGTTGAGGATCTCTTCGGTTCCAGAACATCCATCTAGGGAGGCTATTGAGCGGCCTCGGTTTGAAAAGACGTTCGAGAACAAGCCGAACACCATTCCCCTCACTTCAATAAGAAATAAGAAAATAGCAGAGTCAATAAGCCTTGAAACGAACCTCAGCGTAGCCCAGTATCTCAACAAGATTGCCCCCTGGGAACATGTCCTCATTGACTGTGACCTCTCACTGACAAAATTTAATAAAAGGGAAACACCATGTGAGGTGCTCAAACAAGAATTTTCTGAACTGCAAACTAAATACTATCGTTTCAACAGCTTCTACGCTGATGGCACAAAGACAGACTTGTATGTTGGCTGTTCACTGGTGGGACCCTCTGTTGAAGAGGTTAGAAGGATTAATAACTCGGCAACAATACTGACTGCCGAACTGTATGCTCTCCTTCTTGCAGCAGAACATATTATTGAAAATAGGGTTGCCTTCGCAGTAGTTTACTGCGACTCTCTCAGTGCGTTAAGATCACTCACCTCTTCAAAAGTTTCGAAAAACCCTCTCATTATAGCACTTCAGAACAAAATAATTCTTGCATTAAATATCAATTGAGGATAGTTTTTTGTTGGGTTCCCAGTCACATTGGCATCCCAGGAAACGAAGAAGCTGACCGTTTGGCGCACACCTGCATCCAAAGATCAATTGATTTTTCAAAGATTCCTCATACAGACTACCGCTCATCAGTAAAGAAATTCATGAGACGATGCTGGCAAGATGAATGTAATGCAGCAATACATAACAAGCTACATGGTGTAAAACCACTACTAGGTGAATGGAAGAGCGCACGACACAGAGAACGTTTCTTCGAGGTTGTCCTGTGCCGACTGCGAATCAGTCACACGCACCTGACCCATGGCTACCTCCTGCGCGGGGATGAAGCCCCCTTGTGTGAACATTGTGACAAAGTCCTAAGCGTTTTACATATTCTCATTGAGTGTCCTGTGTATGACAGAGAGCGTCTTATTTATTTTTCTCCACTTTATAAAGAACATCTGCCACTTCACCCAGCACTGATTTTAAGTGATGAGCCCGTTGTGGCATATAAAAGTGTTTTTAAATTTTTGAACTCCATCGGCATTCTGCACCGACTATAAGTGTTTTAATCAGCATCTCATGGCCATCGTTTGACATTTTGTATTTCATGCACATGTTTTATTCAACCACCGACTACTAAAGCCCCTTTCTTCTCTCTAACCCTAAGTAATAAATACACTAGTTCTTGGCGCTCTGTAGCCTTAGTTGCTTTTGCGTCACAAAAACCTAAACAACCAACCAACCATCCATGTAACCCGTAGTGTGCTGGAGCTGTGCGACTCTCACTGTCGTAAGGCTGCTATGCTGCAAATAGATCTTGAAAAGGACCTTCGATCGCGTGTCACATGAATTTCTTTTTAGCATATTAAATCATATAGGGGTAGGCAAAGTTAGGTTCGGACGTATCAGAATGGCTTATAGTATATTCAAACAGATCGCCTAGTCATTTTGTTGGGGGATTGTAACTGCGTTTGTGCACCAGAGGACAGATCGAACAGAGCAAGATATAGAGATGCCAGTTCTGAATACTTGTGCGATATGATGCAGCGGTGTGAACTGGACGACGTTGCTCACTATTCATCAAGTGCAAGGAGCCTACAGTTTACTCACTTCCAAGGAGCGAGCCACGCGCATTTAGACAGGGCCTACGTTTTCCTCGAACTTATCGCGATAAGCAAAAATTACGCAGTGGATCAAGTGTCTTTTAGCGATCACCTCGTTTCTTTTATGTTGTCCTGTTCACCGGACGCTACCAAGAAGTTCAGTTGGGAATTGTGGAAATTTAATACTCAGCATGATGATATCTTTGTAGGTAGTGTTCGGGAAAATCTCGGCTCTTTGACTCGCGCAGAGGATTGTAGCGGCGCAAAATAGGAGCTTTTTAAACAAGACATAAGAACAAGTGCAATCAAAAGATCGAGTTTTTTAAAACACGGGGAATCGAAATACATAAGACAGCTGAACTTCCTGCTACAAGAGTTAATGCGCCAAGAATGTCGAAGACATAATCAGGTTGAAAAAACAACTCGAAGCTCTTGATACCGCACGCTATAAGGGAGCCATGGTACGATCGCGTTTGAAACGGTTATTGCTTGGCGAGATACCAACAAAACGAGCTTTGGGAATGGAAAAGAAGTACGCGCGAGGAAATGAAATAAGCGAAATCTTGTATCAAGGAGTGCTGTCTAGTGATAGAACAACCACGGAACGCGCGTTCGTCGAATAATATAATTAACGTTTCAGTTACCGCGCGCCGAAGTTGACGGAGTTTGAAAGGCTTTATCTGCCGTTAATAACGAGGCTAGACGAGGACCTTAAAGAAAAAGTAGAACAGCCGATACTCTTGGGCGAAGTTGAAAAAGCGATAGACCATTTGCAGCCCGGAAAATCGCCTGAACCGGATGGTCTGGGAACGGAATTTTATAAATCCTTCAAAGACCCAATTGCACCTTTGTTGCTTCGTGTGTTTAGGGAAGCGTGCCGTCTTAAAGCTTTGCCTCCGTCCTTTCTATGTACCCATACGATTTTAATTCCCAAGTGTGAAGTTCACGTGAAGCTCCGCCAAGTAGGATCCTATCGCCCTATAACACTGACCGATATTGATTACAAACGTTTAATAAAGGTGTTAGCAGAATGGCTACAGAGCGTTATAACTATTATAGTCGGTCCGCATCAAACATATGGTATCAATGGGAGAAGTATCGTCACGAATGTACATGTTGCGCGTTCCATCTCAGACTGTTGTGATGCGATGGACCGAAGGGTCGCAGTGTTACATATAGACCTCGAAAAATCTTTTGATCGGGTGTCCCACGATAATATTCTTTCTATTTCGAAGCATGTTAGTTTGGGATCAGTTTTGTGTGATGGCGTGCGCATGGCATACCGTAATTGCGCCACCAGTTCAGTTATCAACAAGCGTGTTAGCGAACGGATTCGCCTTTTTTCATTAGTGCGACAAGGTTGCCCATTTTCGCCGCTGCTTTTTTGTGTCTTCTTGGATCCCTTTTGTTTAAGTGTTATACGCAATAGTTATGTGAAAGGATTTTGTTTGCAAGCGAACGAAGTTCGTCTGCTGTCGTACGCGGATGACGTAGCTAGTTTTGGTACCGACACAGAAAGTGTAAAAAGAGCCATCGATCTAACGAGGGTTTTTTGTGAACACACTGTAGTTCAGTGAACTGGCACAAGTGTACCGGTTTTCGGCACGGCGACTGGCCGTCAGCGCCAATGGTGTTTGAACGTATTGTCTGGTCTGCCACGCCCGTGCGTTATCTTGGTGTGCCTTTGGAGCACTAACGACACAATGAGGGGTACTGGCGCGAGGAAACAGAAGCCTTGCGCTCAAGGGCGACAAAGTGGGAGGAAACTGTTTGTCTATGTTTGTTGGGGCCACAGTATGCAATGCTTTTTATGGCGAAGCTGTGGTACGTGCTACAGGTGCTGCATTGTTCACGGATTAGCATTCAACGTATGCACCGAATGTTTGCGGTTTTTATATAGAGTTCGGTTTGGGAGCCAACTAGTGGAACAAACATTTTCCGTCGAGTGAAAATTGGGGGCATTGGTCTTTCTCATTTATTCATCAGGCAGCTTGGTAACAGGTTTATTTTCCTTCGGGACCAAAGAGACCCATTTTTACGTACCGTGATCCAAGTGAGGTTACGAGACGTGATGCCCGAGTTTATTGTGGCGTCGAGTGGCTACAGCGGCCTGATTCGAGGGTATTTAAAGGAAGTCGACGAATATAGGTTTTTAAGAGCGCGGTTTTCGCTAGAATATATGTCAGGAGTGCCCCGTAAACGGTTGTCGAGAGATCTGACCGACTCACTGTTTCCCGTCCCCTTGTACCGATCCTTGTACAATGCCGCACCAGGACAAGACGTTTTAAAACGAGTCAAGAAAATGATAGTCCCCGCATGTGCAAAAACGTTTTTCTTTAAACTGCACAGTGAAACGCTCCCTGTCAAAGCCTGGTTAGTGTCCAAGGGCATACCAGTAGCATGGTCTGAAAACTGCTTGCTGTGTAAAAAACCCGATACCATAGAACATGTATTCCTAGATTGCTGGGATGCGGTGTTTTTTTTGGGACATTCTCCAAAGAACTTTGAAAAAAGATCTCTCGTTAACGAGTGTCGCAATGAGCGTATGGCATACGATACAAGAAGTATCGTATGCCATACGCGCATTGCGTATGGCATACGATACTATTTTGTGGAAGGTGGCGACATATTTCGCTATGACATGTTTATGCTCATTGCACTGCATAGTCTGTGGCAATGTCGTATGGCGGTAGGGCACGCAGATGTTAATGTGCGTCCTGCTCATAGGTATTTCAGTGAAAGCATGTGTTACCTGTAAGAAATTTATAAGGTGCAGACGCCACTTCCTGACTGGTTGCCACTGGTTGAAAAGCTTGCGACCCTCAAAGATCTCTGACGATTTGTACTCTGTGTTACGTTCCTCATTAGCCGAATTGGCTTATGTTTTAACATTTATTGAAGAAGTAAACATGTAAGATAAAAACCATGCAATAAAGAAAAAAGAAGAAAGTGGCGCAGTGGAAGCGTGCTGGTCCCATAACCCAGAGGTCCGTGGATCGAAACACGCTCTGCTACGGCGAATATTTTTGCGGGTGTTCAAGTTCTTTAATTAAAAAATAAATGAACACCATTTATCGTGACTATTAAGATGATTTTTTGTTTAATTAACTAGACATATGTTTATATTATCATTTCATGTCTGTATCCGCATCAATCTCGAGAGTATTCTCTGCTTAGACTCAAACTCACAGCAGAGTGGCGCGCAGTGCATTCGACTTCCGACTGCCGAACACGTCGGACGTTCTTATCGTGAGCTCCGTCGGAGTGGTTTCAGAATCCTCACTGGACCGCGGTAACAAGGCTGAGGAAGGAACGCAGGAGTACTCCGTTGTTTTGCCCCTACTACTAACCGGGCCCGTCGTTTTTAATACTGTTTTTCTTTACGCCGATATCGAGGGGCGGCCTTACCGTGTCGAAGAGTTCCGCGACGCTCTCGTTCGTCTCGACTTATTCTCCGAGCTTATCGCTTTGGGGCGTATCAGATGAACCACGTGTGGGCGGTGACCTTCAAGAGCGAGGAGAGCAAGAAGTTGCTGGCCATGTGCGAGCTCGTCGTAAAGGGCCGTCGGTGCGTCGTCGTCGATACAAGCAACAAGGAAGTGTGGATGAAACTGCACTGGCTGCTCTACAACGTCGCTGACGACGACGTGGCGGCAGCTCTGGCTCCGTACGGGGAAGTCGTCGAAGATGCCAAGGAGAAGTGGCGAGTCGATGGCGGCGTAAGCATCGGCACCAATACGCGCACGGCGGTCCTCCGACTCAAGGGGGGCGTGACTGTGGACGACACCCCACACCAGCAGCGGGTTGGTGGCGAGTTGGCCCACGTCGTGGTGCCAGGCAGGGCTCTTCTTTGTCTGCGGTGCCAACGGACGGGACACATCCGCTAGGAGTGTAGCGTCCCCAGGTGCAACGTCTGCCGGCGGTTCGGCCACGAGGGCGCCCAGTGCGCACGGACGTACGCGGCGGCCACGGCCCCTGTGGGGAGCGACGAGAAATCGGATCTTTTCAAGGACGAGGCCGACGCTGAGGAGGCCGCTGCGGGTTCTTTTGACATGTCCACGTCGACAGCGGGTGCCGCGCCTGCGTACGTGGGTGACGAGGCGGCCAGCGTGGAAGGTGCGGCACGGGGCGCGGACGTGACGCTGAAAGGGGAGCTGCGGGACTGTACGGCAGGCGAAGTGACCGCGCCGAGCACCAGGCATGCTAAGGCCCACGACGACGGGAACGCGGAGGCCGTCGGCGACGTGCCCACGGACGACACCGTCGCCTCTGCGAGCGGCCTGACCACGAAGAGAACCAGGGAAGACAGCGCATGGACCCCTCCGTGGCAAGCCAGGAGGGGTGGCCCACCAAGACGGCGCCCATCAGGGGAATGCGCATCACCCCGAAACCGAACATTCCAGTGGCACTATAGGAGGGCGGCCAGGCCACCCCATTCAGTGTGTGAGACAGGGCCCGACTGGGACCTCGGAGTCTACGCGGCGGGCAGTCAGTCGCCACCACTGCGTCGCGACCGAGCGAAGGCTATGCGGGCCGAGGTAAGCGCCACACGGTCTGTCTTTTCCTTGAATGGCCATCACCCTAGAGGCAGCAATACATTTTACCACGAATAACGTACGCGGGCTAGCGGCGATGCGTCGGCAATACCAACTTTGTAGGTTGTTCGCGGACAACGAGCTGGACATTATCGCCGTCCAGGACACCAAGGTGGAAAGCCAAGAACAGACAGACCGTATGGTGTAGCCTTTTCGAGCTCGTTTTAACGTTTGTGTCTCACACGCTGTGACGTCGGGAGGTTGGTGCTTGTTTATTCACGGATCAGTAGGCACTGTCGAGACGGCTGTAGGCGCGAGCGCTTTTGGCCATTTCGTGTTCTGCGATTTTTCTTTTTCAAATGTTGAATGGTGCGTTGTTTGTTTATACGCCCCATTTTCTGGGTGATTTCTGGGTGATTGTAATTTCGCTCTAGGGAATCGTTCCGGTCAATTACGTCTATGCGACCCAAGTGCTTTTTTGTTTTTGTTTTAAACGATATCGTTGCGGAGAACGCTTTAGAAGACGTGGGATACTGCGCGTCTAACGGCAACGTACAGTTCACAAATTTTCAAGGTTATAGTCACGCGCGACTGGATAGAGCGTATATTTCATTAGCTCATTCACTTATGCAGCCAATCTGCGGTTCAGCATATGTCTTTTAGTGATCACGCGATGGTTATGTTCACCCTGGTAACGGAGGTAAAGTAAAAGAAATGAAAATGGTCACTGTGGAAACTAAGCAGTAGTCTTGTGAAGGATGAAGTGCTTAGAGGTGCCATGAAAGAGTGGTTTAAGACCTTACACGAAAGTGAACAAGCAAGGTGAGGGGGGGGGGGGGGGGGGGCGGGGGTAAGGTGGGAACTTTTGAAACAAGAGGTAAAAGTGGACGGGAAAGAAAGAAGTACTACATTAAGCCATCCGGAGCTGATGAAAGATAAGAAACTGAGGCGGCAATTGAACGTCATTCTAATCGAAGAACGATTAAAACACGGCGAGTTTCACCAGGAAATAACGAACATAAAGAACAAATTGGAAGTGATCGATGTAAAAGATACAGGGGCGAGAGGGAGTTGTGAGGGCACGACCCGAAAAGCTTTGGTTGAGCGAAACGCCAAACAAGCGTGCACTGGGCGATGAAAAAATATGCGCGCAGCGAAATGAGATAAAATAAATTTTCTGCCATAACACAGTCACACCCGATAAGAAAGCAATCAAGCGGGCATTTGTCGAGCAACATCGCCATCTTCTCGGGCAGAGCCACACAGGAAGGGTAGGGTTTGATTCTGAATTTTTATCTTTGATGCCCCAACTTGACGAACACATCCGTGATAGTTTAGAGACGCCGATTAGCGTTCATGAACTTCAGACAGCCATCGACGATCTGAGCACTGGAAAAACGCCCGGACCAGATGGTCTTGGTGCTGACTTTTATAAAGAGTTTAAAATGGAGGCCGGAATTTTCTCCATAAAGTGCTGATTGAGCGTACAAAAACAATAGACTGCCACCGCCATTTTTACAAACATATATGGTATTTATTCCGAAGTCCGACGATCGAGTTAAGCTTTTGTCCGTTGCTTCTTACAGACCAATTAGTTTGACAAATGTAGATTGTAAAATCTGTATGAAAGTCTTAGCCAAACGATTACAGAGTGTCATTCAATGCCTTGTAGGTTCGCACCAGACTTGCGGCATAAAAAGCAGAACTATTGGCACTAACCTAAATGTTGCGAGAAGCATTTTGGGATGTTGTGATGCTCTCGAGGGCCGAGTTGCAATGTTGCAGCTCGACCTAGAGAAAGCATTTGATCGTGTGTTCCCTCAGGTGCTTTTTAGTATTTTGGAACATGTAAATGTTGGCTCTGTTATAAATAAGGGTGTAAAAATGTCATACGATGGCTGTTCTACATGCTTAATAGTGAACAAAAGTGTAAGTAAAAAAAATCGAAGTTCGGTTCTTTGTACGACAAGGTTGCCCGCCGTCGCCCCTACTTTTTGCCATTTGCTTAGAATCGTTTTGTGTAAGGCTCATCAGAAATGATAATGTTCGGGGTTTTGAATTACACTCCAGCGAGGTGAAAGTCCTTTCATACGCGGATGATATTGCCGTTTTCGTGTTGAGGAAAACAGTTTGTGCAAAGTAGTAAGCACTGCTTCGTCTTATTGTGCGAAATCGGGTAGCTTAATTAACTGGGGGAAGTTTACAAGGTTCTGGCACGGGAGCTGGGACACCACACCTAATGTTCTTTGTAAATGTTCAGAGGACGACCTCGGCGAAATATCTCGGCGTGCCGCAAGAGCATTACCGATATACTGGGCCATATTGGGACGATGAGACAGAGGGGGAGAGTAAAAAAATGAAAGCGTTTACAACTCCCTGTAACGCCGAATCGGAGCGCACCTCTTGAGGAGGAGGATGGAAGGGTACTGAAGGGAGGGTATACCCCTCCTCCCTCCTCCTCACCTCGTCATCCTGCCTGCTACTCCCCACGTGGGCCATGTGGCCCCCGTGAGGTCACGTAACACCCCCCGAGGTCACGTGACCCCCTGAGGTCATGCGCACCCCGTGAGGTCACGTGACCAACCTGAGGTCATGCGGACCCCGTGAGGTCACGTGACCCCCCTGAGGTCACGTTACCTCCATGACGTCACGGGGGTCACGTGACCTCAGTGGGGTCACGTGACCGCAGGGGGGTTACGTGACCCCCTGACGTCACGTGATTTCCGTGACGTCACGGGGGTCACGTCACCTCACGGTTACGCCGACGGCGACGGTGACGGTGACGGCGACGCCGCTCAAGCCGGAAACGGGCGCCTAAGAGCTGCGCTATAAAACGGAAAATTGGAAGGGCCGAGATTTGTCCATGTTTGCGCGGGCCACTGTTTGTAACCTTTTCTTGGCGGCAAAAAAATGGTACGTGCCGCAGTTTGTGTCCGTATCGCGCATCAACGTGCAGAGGCTGCGCAGAGTGTTCGCAGTCTTCATATGGAGTTCAGCCTAGGAGCGCTTAGCCTGTACGAACTTGTTTCGATCAGTTCGATGCGGTGGGCTACGCTTGTCTCACTTGTTTATTCGGCAAATTGTATCAAGGTTTATGTTTCTGTGCGGTCAGGAAGATTTATTTTCACGCACTGTTATTTAGGTGTGGTTACGAAACTTGTTGCCCGAATCTGTAGTGTCGTCAAGTAACGTCGTGTACCTGAGTGTCCGGGGTTATTTGCGTGAAGTGGTGATTTCATTCCAGATGTGAAAAGTGCGTTTTTCTTTGGAGTATTTGGGTTCGGTTTTACGGAAAAGACTGTATAAGGACTTAGTGGATGTTTTGATGCCAACCCCCCTGTACAGGTCCTTATACCCCAATAGCCCAGGTTTGGACGTTTTGAAAAGAGTTAAAAAAAGCCGGTAAAACCCACCGTTAAATCATTTTTTTTTTAAATTACACTTCGGCGTTCTACGAGTAAAGACATGGCTAGAGAAAAAAGGCGCATTTTTACCGTCGTCCTCCAATTGCCTTTTGTGTAAAAAGCCTGAAACCATGGAACATGTATTAAACGAATGTTGGGACGCCCTCTTCTACTGGGACATCCTCCAGCGCACTCTTAAGAAAGAGGTACCCATAACTGCGCAAGATATTCGCTTTCTGCCTGTCGAAAACAACGGAGGGATCCCCTACGACATGTTTATGGCACTGAGCCTTCATATTATCTAGAAGACGAAGATGGGGGTGCGCCATGTGGATGTAAACTTCCGCACGGTCAGAGAGAACTATGTCAAAAGCGTGTCCTACTCCGTCCGTTCACGCTTGCCCGCTACAGCTTAGCACGCGAAAAGGCGCCGCAGGCTCTTGAACGCGTCTCACTGTCGAACTCCAGCTCCTCCGCTAGCGGCGCTACACGCGTTTTTCAAAGCGCCCCCATAGTTCCCGTATATCCATGAGGTGTATCGGGCGCTCCCTGATCCCCCAGACTGGTGGCCGGTCCGGAATTATTTGGTTCTCCTGAAGTGATTTTAAAGTAACCACTTCGATAAAGAAATTATTGACGTGTTGTGGAGTTTTATCAGTTTGTTTTGTGGTAGTAGTAGATTGAGGTTTTATGGCGCAAAAGCAACTAAGGCTATGATGCACCAAGAGATAATGCTATTGCAGAAGAGGTTCTTGGAAGAGAAAGAGATTTAGTAGCTGGTAATTTGAAAAATGTATAACATATGAGTAGGACCGTACATTATAAATAATGCTACAATTTGCGTAAAAGAGGAATACTTTTTAAAAAACGTAAAGACCTAGGGGGGTGGGAGTAGTGGCTTATTTCCAAGTAACACACATAGGTGTAAAGGGACATGCTCTTTGTAGAGCTGGGAGAAGTAATGGCGGCGTTTATCATTATACGCAGGGCATTCGAGAAAGATATGCAAGACACTCAAAGGTTCCTGGCAATGTTCACATTCAGGAGGGTCCTCCCCCGTAAAAGGTGTCCATGCGTCAGCCGCGTGTGCCTAATGCGTAGACGACAGATGACTACCTCATAAAACCTGTCTTTGTGCCTAGAACTCTCCCATTAACTATGAAAGGGCTTAATCATGTGCAGCTTGTTTGACACCTGTATGCTCTATCCTGCTTGCCACTGAGCTTTAGCATGATATTTGACTAGGGCACAGTAATCTCTGAATGGGATACTACTAATGTCTACAGTACGGGTGACACAAGTGCCCGCAGCACGATCTACCTCTTCATTCCCTGGGATTCCGACGTGGCTTGGCACTCAGCAGAATCGAACATTACACCCCTTCCTGATTGCTGCTACTGTTTTGTTTTGTAATAAAACAATGAGGGCGTTCTTTGGAGTTTCAAGAGACGTCAGAGCCCGTAAGGCACTCAGCGAATCTGCATATATAACTGACGGGGGCTACGCGTGTGCATGATGTGATTGCTCTATTGCAAGCAGAAGGCCGCGCAGTTCAGCAGTGAAAATAGTCGCGGTTGAATTTAGCCTAAGAACACTTTTTACTGATGGCCGATGATGGCGCAGCCAACAAATGATTCCGTTTTTGTACCGTCTGTGTAATAGTGTGAATGAGAATCATGTTCCTTCTCGAGTTCGTAAAATTCTTGTCGCATGACCTCGAATGGGGTATCCTTTTTATTAAACTTTGTTAGTGAAAAATCGCGATGTATGCAGTTACAATCTCATGGTGCCACCTCTTTGGAACTGCGGCAACTGGAAGCTTACTGTCTATCCCAACTGACTCTGCCACATTCCTATTTCTCATCGCGAATGGAGGAACAATGCTAGGCTTGTTTTCGAATGTCCTCTGATATTTCGTGCCCTTTACTGCCTCTCGGGTTGGATGCTGAGTGTTTGATCGTATCCGTAACGAATACATAAATCCCAAAGAGAATCGCCGTCTGTCAAGGGACATCTCATTACCCTCAGCGTAGAGACTGAGCACAGGCGACGTTCTGAAGGTGCCTATTGCCAAGCGAAGTCTCCGATGATGAATGGGGTCGAGTGCCTTAAGAGCTGATGGCCTAGCAGATCCGTACACAAAGCTGCCATAGTCCAGGCGTGTGAGTGGATTACAGAGCGATAGATTCGCAAAAGACATAGACGGTCAGAGCTCCTCGTCTTGTGGGGCAATAATGTAAGGAGGCTCAGTAATTTTTGGCAATTTAACTTCGCACTTTTTATACGAGGCACGAACGATAGCCTACGGTCAAAAGTGAGGCCCAAAAACGTTTGGTCTACTTTTACAGGGATGGGAGTCTGGCGCATATATAGAGAAGGATCTGCAGAAACTCCCCATATACGGGAGTAACATACAGCAACCGTCTTTTCCGGAGAGAAACGAAAGCCGTTTTCATCTGCCCACTTTAGGAGATAGTTGATAGCAAATTGTAGCCTCCGTTCGCAAATAGAAAGATTGCACGACGAAACATAAATTTGAGGGTCATCGACAAAGAGTGAATATTGCACATAGGAAGGTAGGGAACAGGGTATTGAGTTCATCTTTACCAAAAAGAGAGTAACGCTGAGGACTCCCCTTGAGGGACCTCGGTCTCCTGGACAAATTATTTAGAGAAAGACACACCTAGCTTAAAAAAAAAGGTTCGATTAGAAAAATAGCTCTTGACGGTAGTAAGCATCCTACCTCGTACCTTAACTTCATACAAATCACGGAGAATTCCATGACGCCATGCTGTGTCATATGCCTTCTCCATGTCAAAAACACTGATACGCACATCTGTCTGCTTACAAAAGCTTCACGAATTACGGTTTCAAGACGAACTAAATGGTCAACTGTAGAACGACAGGAACGAAACCCACATTGATTCTTATTCAAGATGTTTTCTTTTTATAAACAGTACATAAGTCCTTTGTTTACAGTACGCTTAAAAGTCTTGCTCAAACAGCTAGTGAGGGCGATGGGCGATAGCTAGATGCAAAGGAAGGATCCTTGCCAGGTTTTAAAAGAGGAACAACAGTGGCTACCTTCCATGCCAAAGGGAATTTGCCCTCGTGCCATATGCGATTAAAAAGGTACAAAATAAGAAGTAATGTAGAAGGATGAAGGTGTGTTAACATCTGGAAGTGTATGCCATCAGGTCCTGCAGCTGAAGGCTTAGTTAAGTGCAGGACCATTTTGAGTTCACGCATCGTAAGAGGTAGATTGTAGTCTTTATGGGCAGCACCTGTATTCACAGCATGTGATTCTGCACGTCCTTTGTATGCGAGGAATGCAGATGAATAATGTTCGGAGCTCGATACAAGAGCAAAATGCTCACCCAGAAGATCCGCCTGCTCCTTTAGACTTTCCGGACAAATCCCACTGTAGGAGAGGAATGGAACTGAGAAGGCATGATATCTCCCTTCAATGCGATGAACTTTGTCCCAGACGTTTTGAGTGTTGCACTACTGTTAATAGAAGAGGCGTACCCCTGGACGTTTTCACGTTTTGACTGACGTCGAATGTACCTTGCCTGAGCTTTCCTTTGCTTAAAGCAACGGAGGTTGCTTTGCGTGAGGTAACTTCGAAAGATACCCCAGGCTCTGTTTTGTTGTTTTCCGTGACTCAGTACACTCTTCATTCCACCACGGCTTGGGTCGCCGCGGGAGATGTGTGGAAGCTTTAGGAATAGCAAGCTCCGCTGCTTGAAGAATGAAATTACTAAACAACTCTGTAACTTGGTCGACAGAAAGTCTATCGAGTGACGTGCATGCAAGTTGTGCCGCTTCAGTGAAAAGAGACCAATTCGCTTTCTCAAGCTTCCAACGGACAGTCCGTGTTGGTATGCACTTTGGAGGAATGGTGTTCTTTAAGAAAATAAAAAAAAAGTGATCACTTCCAAATGGGTTAGTGCCTGCTGCTTACGTAAAAGAAGTAGAAATGGATGCACTAGCGATGGAAAGGTCAATACATAAAGACGATAATGATGATGGGCTAAAATAAGTTGGTTCTCCAGTGTTAAAAAGGCAAAGTGCATGCGACATTAAAATTGACTCGATCATTCGACCACGCGCATCGATGTGGCCACTACACCACAAAAAACTATGCGCGTTAAAATCGCCAAGTAAAAGAAAAGGTTCAAGAAGTTGATGTAAAAGCGCATTAAAATCATTTGTCGAAAAAGTAAAAGAAGGAGGAATGTACACGGAACATACAGTCACCACTTTGTGAAGAAGGATGCGCACCGCTACTGCCTCTAGCCCAGTATTAAGAGCGATTTCAGTGCAGGGAAGGTGCTTTGGAACAACCACTGCAACTCCTCCCGCAAAAACAGACGCATCCTTTCGGTCGTTTTTAAAAATATGATAGCGTCTAAGAAAATTTGTATGCTTTGAACTGAGATGCGTTTCTTGTAAACATAACGCAAGTGGGCGTTTTTCCTCCAGGAGGAACTCAATATCATCGAAAGGTCTCAGTAGACCTCGGCAATTCCACTGCATGATTGCCGTCATTCTTCATAGAAATTTAAGTATCAGAGAAGCGATGGAGAAAAAAGGGGGTGATGTATGCGATAATTTCATCTAGGAGGAAATACTGGTGTTTTTTTATGCTTTTGTTTCTGGGTCTGCCACTCCATATCCTCAGGATCTGGCTCTGGAGCAGAAAGGTTGCCTGCATCTACAGTCTTTTCTGCTTCTAGTTTCTTCTTGGCAGGCCTGCCAGAGGCCTTAGAGTGGTCTAGGGATCGTGGGGGCAGCCCACGGTTGCTGTCTTGGCCTGATGGGGCGGCGGTCGACGTGCTAGGTCGGCCCACAGTCCCGTCTGTATTATCTGTTGCACGTGGCACGTGCTGCTTCCTAGACGGTGAAGTTCTCCCCAGGGAAGAGGAGCGAGAGACTCGCTCCATAGCCTGAGGGACGGGATTAGGAGGCCAAGACGAAGACGTGACCTCCGTCGCTGCTGCGGCACCTAGGTTCTTGGTGCGACTAGGTGCATCTGCTCCTTTTGCAGCTGAGATAGAATGTCCAGGAAGCGCAATCTTCATCTTGGGCGTAGAGGACTGCAGTAGCTTCCTGTGGTCTGAAAAGACACCTGAGTCGCCACTGATACTTTAGACGGTGCAGGTCCTCTGCTGGAAACCGCCTCGGCAAAAGAGCCTCTCTGGAAAGCAGAGAGGTGGCGCTTTGCTTCCTGGTAGGTAATATTTTCTTTCACATTGAGAGCAAGTATTTCTTTTTCTTTTTTAAAGTGATTCCAAGGTCGAGAGTAGGCAGGATGGTCGTCGTTGCAGTTTACACATTTGTAGTAGAGGTTGCAGTCATCAGCAGTATGGTCAGTGCCGCTGGACCTGGCACAGGTCTCACGAGCACGGCAAGCTCGTGAACCGTGACCGTACCGCTGGCAGCGAAAGCAGCGTAGCGTGTTCGGGACATACGGCCGCATCTTGCAGTTGATGTAACCTGCCTTTACGGTAGGGGGCAGCTAGTGTTTCTCGAATGTCAATATCACATGTTTGGTGGGTCGTTCCTCACTACCCTTACGAATTGTAATTCGTTTTGCGGCCACAACACCTTGAGCGCTTAGACCCTCCACGATTTCCTGTTAAGAACTGGTTACGAGATCATCCTCTGATATCACACCGCGAATGGTGTTCAACGTACGGTGTGCAGATACGGTCACTTTGAGATCATGTATCATTTTCAGATTGAGCAAAGCAGTTGCCTGATATCTTTCATAAATCTCGACAAGAAGGTCACCGGAAAAAAGCTTCTTAGCTTCATATTTTGCCCCAAGCGTGTTCTGAAGAGTTTCGGCAACAAGGAACGGAGATAGTTTTGAGAGCGGCTTAGAAGTGTCGTCGGAGTGCAAGACGAAAAATCTTGTAAAGTGGTAGTCTGATGTTGTCTGGTTTTAGAAATGCTGAAAGTGCTTCTGTCCGGACTTTTTTTGGAGGCCGATCAGGTTGTTTTATCTTGGAACCCATAAGAGGGAAATGGTGTTCGGAAGCTGTGGTGCACCACCCACCACCGAGCCCAACAAGGGAATAGGTAGCGCTTCATAACAAGAAAGGCCTGGCTGAATACGTTACTCTATTAGTGCTGCCCAGTCTCTATAACCAAGTGTGGTTCTGGACAAGGGGTCTGTCGCCACCCAAAGTAAGCCCTTGCCTCCAAAGGAGTTGAAAAAGGAAAGAAGAAAAATGAGAAGTGGGAAAAGAAGAAGACAAGGGTGAAAGAAGAGAGGGGATAGTAAAAAAAGTGGTGACTGACTGAATCATCCTGGTCATAGAACGCCAGGACACCCGTCTACGGGAAGCAGGGGCCGAAGTGGTGTATTTCCTCACCCGGGGGACGTGGAAGGGTCCAGACCTACCCCGGACTCGACTCAACCACCAGGATGCCCTTTTCCCCGGACACGGGAAAGCCACGCACAGCCAGACGTGGGCGGGCGAACCCGCATGGCTCGGGGTCCGTGGTGACGCCACTCACCAAACACCTGCTTTCACAGGTGCCCCCTGCGGGGATCAGTGTTGTTTGTGTGCCAAATAATACAACAGGTAATAAAAAATAGCGTGGCCGCTTAGCCAGAGCACGCGGCCCCCAAACGGGTAAACAGGGTTCGAATCCAGCTGTCCGTTGAGCATTTTACACTTTGTTGCTTCGCTGGAAAGTTCCAGGGCATTTTTCTTATTTAATGTGTCTTCTGGGTTAGCACCTTAATGAACACGGACCGTGTAATGTCTTAGTGCATTTACGCTACCGCGTAACGAGTGTCATAGCGACAGCAGCTCAACGAACGCGAACTTCGCTATCATTTTTGCCAGACTTAGGAAATAATCCGTTACTTTTTAGAATAATTTTGTAATTGCCATGTTACTTTTTACTGCAGTAATTTGTAATGTTATTTAGTTAGAACATTGATACCGCAATACTGCAATTACTCGTTACATTTTAAAAATATGAACATAATACAAAAGTTGGAGCAATATGAGCAGGCACTTTAGCAGCGTAAAGATAGCAAGTTAACTACAACATAAATCATCGTGAAGAGAAGAGTAACCGAAAAGAAAACACGATTTTTTGTATGTCCGGTCACTTGAACCACTCGGAAAAACGTGAAAGGCATTTACAAATACGTGAAAAACAAAGATCTAGAAGACAACGCCGAGTAGGTGCAGTCTTTTTGATCTCCTACGGGAGGTAGTCGATGGACTGCGCTCCGCTAGCTTTGTCGGCAGAATTCCAGGGCTAATTTCCGGTCGTCGTAAGATTGAGGAATGGCCGGTGTAATTGCAGCTTCCGCTCCCTTGGCAGCCTACAGGTGAACGGAGTGCAGAAACATGCTTTCTCTTAAATGCAACGTTTCAGTTTCACAATGCGGGCGTAGAAGAAATGGAAAGTAGTGTAGCGGAACATTTTTGAAAACATCAAAATTGTAAGTAATTTGTAACGTAACGAGCAAAGTTTTTCTGCGAAAGTATTCAGTAACGGCGATCCATTACGTTTGAGGAGAGGTAATTTGTAATTGTAATTTATTCCCTTTTTTTCAGGTAACGGGCACAAGTCTGATTGTTGCGCCGTTATCGTTTCTACACCGCCTTCTTAGCACGATTACGAGGATTGTCTCATCATTTTTGCTTTCGCTCACGACTCCGTTCCCGAGCCTCATGCGTACTTCGTCTTCAACGAGCTTCTTCAGCGCACCATAATTGAAATTCGCGTTCTTCAGACTCTCTACAGAATTCCGAGGTCTGGCTTAGGATGTGCAAGATCTTCTGCTCAGATGATCGTGCGCCGGCACAAGGTGGTGTCGACACAGCAATACTACCTAGAAACAATGACAGCGCCTTTCTCCCCCAAAGGTCATCACTATTAGCGGCGAGATGTTTTGGTGGCGCCCTCCTGTGGTTCCCCCTTGTGACGTCATTACCTTGCAAACAACAAGTTCGATGGTGTTTGTTATTAGAATGGTGGAAGCTTGAAATCATTGCACTCTCAAAGGAACACTGCCAACACCGTCAAAATTAAAGGTCTTTCATTCCTCTTATTTCCGTCGATGATAAATCCCCTTTCCGACGTCATAGGCAGCGTTCGGCCAATCGTGGAAGGCCGACCACAGCGACGCTTTCGGTCGCGCACGGGGCTAATAGTCACCAACAAAATGAGAACGGCAGGAAAAAGCTTTCGTGGTTCCGCCTTTTGCGCGAGCTTCATACCTTCGACCAGGCTTCAGAGTCTCGTGCACCTCGAGCGCGGACGCGGAGCCAAACCGTGACGGCAGGCATCGAGCGCGTGCTGAGGGATGGGTATTTCAAAGACATGCCATGACGGTCTCAATCTGTCAGAAACCACATTAGATTCAAGCAGTGCCGCCTAGCTTGCGTCAGCGTTGCCGGTAGCGCGTCTTGCAGCCCAAGTAGCAGAAGAGGTGGGGCCCATGTGGGGCCCATATGGGCAGTGAAGGCTCGGACAGCCCCTACGAAACTCACGTTGGTCCCACGTGGGTGCAGCAAGGGCATGCCAAATATGGGGTGCCCAAGGAGTGCCACGCAGTGGGTCCAACCTCAGATATACGAGGGCAAAGTTGGGCACAGCGTGATAATGGCCCAACTTGGGCAGCCTTTTCATTACCATCCTGGGTCCCACGTCGGCTACGCAAAGGCTCACCCAATTTGGGCTGAACATGCAATACCGCCGTGAGTCTCACTTCAGCTATGCGGAGGCAAGACGTAGCACAGATGTGGGCTTCACAGTAACAAAGTATGGGCATGTCAAACTTGCGCTGCCCGTACAATACCTCCGTGGGTACTAACACGGCAATTCGGAGGCAGAGTTACCTAAGATAGGGGCAAAGCCTAAGCACGCCCGAGCTGGGCAGTTCATGCAAAACCCGCCTGGGTTTTGCATGAACGCGGGTTTTGTTTTGGCATGCGGCCGTGTGGGGGCAAATTGCGATGACGTGGGCCCTACGACGGCTAATCGTAGACATGTCCGAATCGGGCTGCCCAGGTGAAAACCCCGTAAGTTCCGTCTCAGCCCCGCGGGTGTTTATAGGGGTGTTTATATTTAAAACCCACGGGTGTTTTATAGGGGCAGCCCAAATTGGGCTGCCCCTATAAAACACCCGTGGGACCCAACTCGGCTCTACGGGGGCCGAAGGAAATGGTGTGGGCTCCACGGCGGCTAAGCATGGGCGTGCTCGAGTTTCGCTCCCCACGTAAAACCCTTGTGGCTCCTACCCCGTCTTTGTGGGGGCCAAGCTTACGAAGTTGGGGCTCCATGGTGGCAAAGCTTGGGCATGTCCAACTTGGGCTGCCCATATAAAACCCCCGTATCACCCATCTCGGCCCTCCGGGGGCCAAAGGCAATCATGTGGGCTCCACGGCGGCTAAGCATGGGCGTGCTCGAGTTTCACTGCCCATGTAAAACCCTTGTGGGTCCCACCTCGTCGTTGCGGGGGCCAAGCTTACGAAGTTAGGGGCTCCATGGTGGCAAAGTTTTGGCATCCCCAACTTGGGCTGCACATATAAAAAAGGCGTGGGACCCGTCTCGGCTCTACGGAGGCCAGAGGCAATGATGTGGGCTCCACGGAGGCAAAGCATGGGCGTGCTCGAGTTTCGCTGCCCATGTAAAACCCTTGTGGATCCCACCTCGTCGTTGCGGGGGAAAGCCTACGACATTGGGGGCTCCATGGTGGCAAATCTTGAGCATGCCCTACTTGGGCTGTCCCTATAAAAACCCGTGGGACCCATCTCGGCTCTACGGGGGCCAGAGGCAATAACGTGGGCTCCACGTCGGCTAAGCATGGGCGTGCTCGAGTTTCGCTGCCAATGTAAAACCCCTGTAGGTCCCACCTCGGCTTTGCGGGGGCCAAGCTTACGAAGTTGGGGGCTCCATGATGGCAATGCGTGGGCATGCCCAACTTGGGCTGCCCATATAAAACTCCCGTGGGACCCATTTCGGCTGTATGGGGGCCAAAGGCAATTATGTGTGCTCCACGGCGGCTAAGCATGGGCGTGCTCGAGTTTCGCTGCCCATGTAAAACCCTTGTGGGTCCCACCTCGGCTTTGTGGGTGCCAAACTTACGAAGTCGGGGGCTCCATGGTGGCAAAGCTTGGGGATGCCCAACTTGGGCTGCCCATATAAAACCCCCATGGGACCCATCTCGGCCCTCCGCGGGCCAAAGGCAATCATGTGTGCTCCACGGCGGCTAAGCATGGGCGTTCTCGAGTATCGCTGCCCATGTTAAACCTTTGTGGGTCCCACCTCGTCGTTGGGGGGCCAAGCTGACGAAGTTGGGAGCTCCATGGTGGCAAATCTTGAGCATGCACAACTTGGGCTGCCCATATAAAAACCCGTGGGACCCATCTCGGGTCTACTGGGGCCAGAGGCAATGATGTGGGCTCCACGGAGGCACATCATGGGCGAGCTCGAGTTTCGCTGCCCATGTAAATCCCTTGTGGGTCCCACCTCGTCGTTGCTGGGGCCAAGCTTACGAAGTTGGGAGCTCCATGGTGGCAAAGCTTGGGCATTGCAAAACTTGGGCTGCCCATATAGAAAACCGTGGGACCCATCTCGGCTCTATGGCGGCCAGAGGGAATGATCTGGGCTCCACTGCGGCTAAGCATGGGCGTGCTCGAGTTTTGCTGCCAATGTAAAACCCCTGCGGGTCCCGCCTCGGCTTTGCGGGAGCCAAGTTTACGAAGTTGGCGGCTCCACGATGGCAATGCGTGGGCATGCCCAACTTGGGCTGCCTATATCAAACCCCCGTGGGACCCATCTCGGCTCTACGGGGGCCAAAGGCAATCACGTGGGCTCCATGGCGGCTAAGCATGGGCGTCTCGAGTTTCGCTGCCCATGTAAAACCCTTTGTGGGTCCCACCTCGGCTTTGGGGGCCAAGCTTACGAAGTTGGGAGCTCCATGGTGGCAATGCTTGAGCATGCCCAACTTGGGCTGCCCATATAAAACCCCGTGGGACCCATCTCGGGTCTACTGGGGCCAAAGGCGTGCTCGAGTTTCGCTGTCCATGAAAACCTGTGGGTCCCACCTCGGCTTTGCGGGGCCAAGCTTTCGGTTGGAGGCTCCATGATCATGGGCGCCCAGCTTGCTCGCCCGTATAAAACCCCATGGGACCCATCTCGGCTCTACGGGGGGCAAATGTAATGACGTGGCTCCACGCCTAACCATGGGCGTGCTCGAGTTTCGCTGCCCATGTCAAACCCCTGTGGGTCCCACCTCGGCTTTGCGGGGCCAAGCTTACGAAGTTGGGGCTCTCCATGATGGCAAAGCTGGGCATTGCCAAAACTTGGCTGCCCATATAAAACCCGTGGGACCCATCTCGGCTCTACGGGGCAAAGCAGGGAATGCAATGGTATGCTCCACGGCGGCTAAGAATGGGCGAGCTCGAGTTTTGCTGCCCATGTAAAACCCCTGTGGGTCCCACCTCGGCTTTGCAGGGGCCAAGCTTACGAAGTTGGGGGCTCCAGGATGGCAATGCGTGGGCATGCCCAACTTGGGCTGCCCATATCAAACCCCGTGGGACCCATCTCGGCTGTACGCGGCCATGCATCGCGCTGAGTCTCTCCAGGAGGCGGCTAAGCATGGGTGCTCTGCGATAAAACCCCGCGCTGCCATGGGCGTGCCCATGGGCGTGGAGTTTGCTGCCAATGTAAAACCCATGTAGGTCCCAACCGGCTTTGCGGGGGCCAAGCTTACGAAGTTGGGGGCTCCATGATGGCAATGCGTGGGCACGCCCAACTTGGGCTGCCCATATAAAACCCCGTGGGACCCATCTCGGCTCTACGGGGGCCAAAGGCAATAATGTGTGCTCCACGGCGGCTAAGCATGGGCGTGCTCGAGTTTCGCTGCCCATGTAAAACCCTTGGTCCCACCTCGGCTTTGTTGCGGGACCAAGCCTTACGAAGTTGGGGGCTCCATGATGGCAGTGCGTGGGCACGCCCAACTTCGGCTGCCCATATAAAACCCCCGTGGGACCCATCTCGGCTCTACGGGGGCAAAGACAATAATGTGGGCTCCACGGCGGCTAAGCATGGGTGTGCTCGAGTTTTGCTGCCCATGTAAAACCCCTGTGTGGTCCCACCTCGGCTTTGCGGGGGCCAAGCTTACGAAGTTGGGGGCTCCATGATGGCAATGCGTGGGCATGCCCAACTTGGGCTGCCCATATAAAACCCCGTGGGACCCATCGGCTGTATGGGGGCCAAAGGCATTATGTGTGCTCCACGGCGGCTAAGCATGGGCGTGCTCGAGTTTCGCTGCCCATGTAAACGTGGCCCAAGCCTACGACATCCCAATATATGTGGGGCCAGAGCTTACGGCGGCTAAGTTGGGGGCTCCATGGGCATTGTGCTGCCCAGCTTGGGCTGCCCATAAAACCCCGTGGGACCCATCTCGCTGCGGGGGCAAAGGCAATAAATAATGTGTGCTCCACGGCGGCTGCAAAACGTGCCGAATTTCGCAGCCCATGTAAAACCCCTGGGGCCCACCTCGGCTTTGCGGAGGACAAGCTTACGAAGTTGGGGGCTCCATGAGGGCAATGCGTGGGCATGCCCAACTTGGGCTGCCCAAATAAAAACCCCGTGGGACCCATTTCGGCTGTACGGGGGCCAAAGGCAATAATGTGTTCTCCACGGCGGCTAAGCATGGGCGAGCTCGAGTTTCGCTGCCCATGTAAAACCTTGTGGCTCCTACCCCGTCTTTGTGGGGCCAAGCATACGAAGTTGGGGCTCCATGGTGGCAAAGCATGGGCATGCCCAACTTGGGCTGCCCATATAAACCCCCGTGGGACCCATCTCGGCTCTACGGGGGGCCAAAGGCAATCATGTGGGCTCCACGGCGGCTAAGCATGGGCGTGCTCGAGTTTCGCTGCCCATGTAAAACCCTTGTGGGTCCCACCTCGGCTTTGCAGGGGCCAAGCTTACAAAGTTGGGGGCTCCATGGTGGCAAAGCTTGGGCATGCCCAACTTGGGCTGCCCATATAAAACACGTGGGACCCATCTCGGCTCCGGGGCCAAAGGCAATAATGTGTGCTCCACGGCGGCTAAGCATGGGCGTGCTCGAGTTCGCTGCCCAATGTTAAACCTTACGTGTGGCAATCCACCAACACCCTGTGTGGTCCCACCTCGGCTTTGCGGGGGCCAAGCTTACGAAGTTGGGGGCTCCAGTGATGGCAATGGGTGGGCATGTCCAACTTGGGCTGCCCATATAAAACCCCGTGGGACCCATCTCGGCTTACGGGGGCCAAAGGCAATCAATGTGTGGCTCCACGACGACTAAGGATGGGCGTGCTCGAGTTTCGGTGCCAATGCAAAACCACTGTGGGTCCCACCTCGGCTTTGCGGGGGACACACTTACAAAGTCGGGGGCTCCATGGTGGCAAAGCTTGGGCATGCCCAACTTGGGCTGCCCATATAAAAACCCCGTGGGACCCATCTCGGCTCTATGGGGACCAAGGCAATGATGTGGGCTCCACGGCGGCTATACATGGGCGTGCTCGAGTTTCGCTGCCTATGTAAACCCTTGTGGGTCCCACCTCGTCGTTGCGGGGGCCAAGCTTACGAAGTTGGGGGCTCCATGGTGGCAAAGCTTGGGCATGCCCAACTTGGGCTGCCCATATATAAAACCCGTGGGACCCATCTCGGCTCTAAAGGGGCCAGAGGCAATTGTTTTGGGCTCCATGGAGGCAAATCATGGGCGTGCTCGAGTTTCAATGCGGTGCCCATGTAAAACCTGTGGGTTCCCACCTCGTTCTTTGCGGGGGATAAGCATTACGAAGTTGGGGGCTCCATGGGGGATGGCAATGCGTGGGCATGCCCAACTTGGGCTGCGCATGTAAAAACCCGTGGGACCCATCTCGGCTCTACGGGGGCCAGGCGCAATGATTGCGGACAACTCCACGGCGGTTAAGCATGGGCGTATTCGAGTTTCGCTGCCAATGTAAAACCCCTGTGGATCCCACCTCGGCTTTGCGAGGGCCAAGCTTACGATGTTGGGGGCTCCATGATGGCAATGCGTGGGCATGCCCAACTTGGGCTGCCCATACGAAACCCCCGTGGGACCCCTCTCGGCACTACTGTGGCCAAAGGCAATGATGTGGGCTCCACGGCGGCTAAGCATGGGCGCGCTAGTATTTCGCTGCCCATGTAAAATACCTTGTGGCTTCCACCTCGTCTTTGTGGGGGCCAAGCTTACGAATTGGGGCCGATC